>LNAC01000064.1:4063415-4073605 GCA_002007465.1 Ailurus styani
GACATCCAAATGGCCAACAGACACATGAGAAAGTGCTCAACATCACTTGGCATCAGGGAAATACAAATCAAAACCACAGTGAGATACCACCTCACACCAGTCAGAACGGCTAAAATTAACAAGTCAAGAAATAATAGATGTTGGAGAGGATGCAGGGAAAGGGGAACCCTCCTACACTGTTGGTGGGAATGCAAGCTGGTGCAGCCACTCTGGAAAACAGTACAGAGTTTCCTCAAAAAGTTGAAAATAGAGATACCCTACGACCCAGCAATCGCACTACTGGGTATTTATCCTAAAGACACAAAGGTAGTGATCCTCAGGGGCACATGCACCCGAATGCTTATAGCAGCAATGTCCACAACAGCCAAACTATGGAAAGAACCTAGATGTCCATCAACAGATGAATGGATAAAGAAGATGTGGTATATATATACAATGGAATACTATGCAGCCATCAAAAGAAACGAAATCTTGTCATTTGCAAAGATGTGGATGGAACTAGAGGGTATTATGCTAAGCGAAATAAGTCAATCAGAGAAAGACAATTATCATATGATCTCTCTGATATGAGGAAATTGAGGGGCAGGGCAGGGGGTCATGGGGAGTAGGGAGGGAAAAAATGAAACAAGATGGGATGGGGAAGGAGACAAACCATAAGAGACTCTTAATCTCATGAAACAAACTGAGGGTTACTGGGGGTGGGAGGGTAGGGATAGAGTGGCTGGGTGATGGACATTGGGGAGGGTTTGTGCTATGGGGAGTGCTGTGAAAGATGTAAGTCTGATGATTCATAGACCAGTACCCCTGGGGCAAAAAAAAAAAAAAAAAGGAGAAAAGTCTAAATTGGCTTAAAAAAAAAAAAAAAAAAAGAAGCCGCATAATTGTTCAAGTGTCTTCCTGAGACGTGGCCCAGGAATCTGCAGTTTAACCAGCACACTATGTGATTTGCAAATTATTAGCCATAATTGCGCCTCGGATAAACCTCATTGGCTACAACACTGCCACTGCACAAAGCTGTGATTTGCAAATTATAAAAAACATCATTTTAAGAAACACCCTCTCGCATACTAACACTCACTTCAGAAGGGCCCTTAATTTACTAATTTCTATGTGGTTATTACACAAATGTGTATCAACTGGTTGCTATTTTCCAATATTTACCACCTCTGTTGTTTCCACTTGAAGTGGTACCTATTAGTCCCAGAGCAAGAGTCTAAAATGTTGTGTATTTGTACAATATTCTACAGATCCTCAACATCCATGACTCAAAAATCTAACTCAGTATCTCAGAAAATTAAATGATGAAACAGTATTTACATAAACATAGTCATAGTAGTAAAGTTGTAATGGTAGTGCTAGTTATCACAGCACCTAACATTTAGTGAGCACTTACTGTCAATCCCTGGGTCTAGTTTATTATTTTATTTATTTATCTCCAAAAGAAAACAAAACTCCAAGGTGACCATTACTAATCTATTTTATATATGGGAAAACCAAGAACCAGAGAAGTAGGGTTTTGTCAATCTCAAGTCAGAAAGCGACAAGACCGGAACACGTTTCCCCTTATGAAAAAGGAAGCGGGCACCTGAGTGGCTCAGTGGGTTAAAGCCTCTGCCTTTGGCTCAGGTCATGATCTCAGGGTCCTGGGGATCGAGGCCTGCATCGGGCTCTCTGCTCAGCGGGGAGCCTGCTTCCTTCTCTCTCTCTCTCTCTCTGCCTGCTTCTCAGTCTACTTGTGATCTCTCTCTCTCTCTCTCTCTCTCTCTCTCTCTCTCTCTCTCTCTCTCTGTCAAATAAATAAATAAATAAATCTAAAAAAGAAAGGAAGCTACATATTTAACATCTACTGCAGCTGTGGGAAGTTATAATCAGTAGATACTTTACCCTGCTCTAATCATTATGGTAGATGATGAGAAGAATATAAAATAGAATGATACCTTCCCCCTCCCCAGCCCTCAAGCCCCACAGTAAGACTTTCATTCTCTGCCAATTTTTCAGAACATATATAAAACCTAGATAGAGGTCAGCAGACAGGAACTACTGAAAGATTCTTTCAAGGGTTGCTGATGGTGTTCAGAATGAAAAGAACTGAATTAGTTTCTGGTAGATATAAACACAAAAGAATATGAAAAGGCCAAAATGGCTTTGTTTTTAAATTATTTTATAACACTGCTTCTGCAACATTTAGGACTCTATCTTGAATCACAAATGGTAGATCTTTTTTTTTTAATGTTTATTTACGTAAGTAATGTCTACACCCTACATGGGACTCAAACTCACCATCCTAGATCAAGAGTGGCATGCTCCTCTGGCTGGGTGAGCCAAGTGCCCCAACAAATGACAGGTCTTTCTAAATGCTTGTTGTATATAATACTCTTATCAGAAAAAGTTGCCTGGAACCTCTTCTGGCAAGAATCTCATATACATATACCTAAAAAGCATCTTGTTTTTGACTCTCACAACCTTAGTTTATATTTTTATGATTATATTTCTTAAGTATTTTAAAACTTGTTCTACTTACTAAAACATCGGGGTACCTGGGTGGTTCAGTTGGTTTAGCAGCTGCCCTCCACTCAGGTCATGATCCCAGGGTCCTGGGATCAAGCCCCACATTGGGCTCCCTGCTCAGTGGGCAGCATGCTTCTCCCTCTCCTCCCTGCTTATGCTGGCTTGTGCTCTCTGTCATTATCTTTGTGTCCCTCTCTCAGAAAGAAATAAATAAATTCTTGAAAAAAAATAACTAAAATATCATTATGCATAACTTCTCCATACAGGCTTTTTTTAATATATAAAGAAATCTGTTTTAAATGCTATAAGCTGAGATTTAAAAAAAATAAATTACAGACATCTCTTGATGGACTTCAACAATGGAGAAAAGCTGCTAGTTTAAAAAATATCTTGTTAATTTAAACTATGGACTTTGGGTGTTCATGATATGTGAGTGTATGTTCACCCATTGTACCAAAAGCCACTCTGGTGGGAGATCTGATACTGGGGTAGCTGTGCGTGTGTGGGTCAGGGCATATATGGGAATTAACTTCCCCTCAATTTTACCTTGAACATGAACATGTTCTTTAAAAAAAGAAAATGCTTTTTAAAATTTTTTTAAGTTTATTTATTTAAGTAATCTCTACACCCAGTGTGGGGCACAAACTCACAACCCTGAGATCAAGAGTTGCAAGTTCTACTGACTGGGCCAGCCAGGACCCCCTTTAAAAAAAAAAAAAAGCCTTACTGAAAAATAATCTTGGTTTCTTTCCACTCCACCTTCAAACCAAAATTTGTGAAATGCCCAAACATAAGCTCTAGGAAAGCAGAAAGGAGTACAGTCTTGGCATTACATAATTCAAAACACCATTCATATTGTGTCCTATACGAATGCTGCTTCCTCAAAGTGTGAAAGGAAATTTCCTGCAACTCAGTGAAACTAAAAGAGCAAAAGCTGTCAAAATAAAAAAAGCATGGCTTTGGATAGAGGCAGCATTAATTACGTAGCTGAGTAATTAGGCAGCTTAAGACACGCCACTATTTATTTTTGTTACACGGAGAGGCCAAAGTATTGTAGTTACTGTTCAAAGTACTTAAATAGAAAACAACTCAACTTTACACAGAACTTAATTTAGAGAAGAGGTGCGATATTTTGATAAGACGTACAGTCTGCAGACATGAGTCAACAGGACAATCACAAATGACAGATCTAACATTTGAAATATTTCCTCTACGAAGCACTCTCACACATACATTTACTCAAATGCTGTAGTCACAGTCCACTAGGAGACAAGAAGAAGGAATTTCTAAAACACTGCAACTGAAACATAATTTTATATTGTACACACTATCGATGAAATAGTCTAAAAACATTGAATTTTTGTAATAGAATTTAATATAAAATAATGCAGTGTTATTTCTTTTCCTTCTGGTACTTTTCTGGAAAATAGCAACTCCTATCACATATTCCTAGTCCTGAGGTACATCATTAACTCTGATTCTTTTTCCACCAACTTTCTTGCCTGCCATAATTCTTCCACCCTCTCTGAGACCTCAATCCTCAGTGTCAACTCTCTAGTGTTCAATAATCAGCTTATTATCATTCTTGTAATTATTAAAAGATAAACTAATGAGAATGACCTGCATATCTGCATGTTTATCTAAGTAAAAGATTAAGGAGTCAAACCCTATGTAGGTTTTACCTGTGTTCCCTCTATTAATCACCACTAAAAGACTGTTAAAATTTTTTAGGGCCTTAAACTCACAAAGAAATGAAAAGACAACAGCTGAATAAGCAACTCTCAAGGAGGCAAGAGCTATCACCAAATTTTCTAAAGAGGAATATCTGATGAACAAGTAAAAATGAGATGATTTTGTTAAATTTCCCACAGGTACTTTTCTCTCTTCTATTAAGGAACAAGTTGATATGTTTTAAGCCTTAAAAAATTAAAAATTACAGAAGCCATGCAGTTCAAAGGGAAGGAATGCAGAAGAAGCTAAAAAAATTAGAGACTGAAAGTCTATCAAATGGCCAGAGATCCCTTCCCTTAATCCACAGAGCCATGCAACTTCCCCACACTCATCTGGGCAAAAGACTAATGGTTCACCATGGAGAGGTTAAACCAAAAGGATTTTGGGTTATGGGATACAACCAAAGAAAAGGGTGCATATTAAAAACAGGAGATTGTCTAAAAATCTATATGGAGTCTATGTACTAGATGATGAGATCTTCTTTTCCTTACTAAGAACTCTGAGTGACAGGCTTATAACCTTCAGGAAGATGGAAGGATTTCTCTCAGTGGAAACCGGCCAGTCCAAAAAGAAGGAACCAGAGATACTGATAACTGACTATCCCCCAACAAAAAATAAGTAGTGTCCAATTCCCCTACAATGACACCAGCAACTCAATAAGCTCCAACCTTATACACAGATTTAGTATTTTATTCTAAATATGAAGGACCACCAGATGTCACGTGGCAATCACTATAAGAAAATTTTTTTTCAAGGAAAAAATATAGCCCTTAGAAATTAAAAACATGATGTTAATTCTCCTTAAATAGAAAAATTGAAAATTAGAGTTAAGGAAATTTACCTTATAAGAAAACATAAAATTCCAAGAGATTGAAAATGGGAGAGAAAGACAATTAAATCAAGGTATCAATATAAACAATCAAATACCTAAAAATCAAAAATTCCAAAAAGACTATTAAATAAAGTGGAGAAAATAATCAAAGACATAATCAAGAAGATTTCCCCAAACTACAGAACAAGAGTTTCTAATTAAAAAGGTGTACCATAAATCCAACACAACAAATGAAAAAGCATACTCACAGAAGCCCAACAGCTGAAAGAGAAGCTCCTAAGAGCTTCTGAGATAAAAAATAAACAAGCATGCATAAAAACAGAAACAAATGACATACAAATATACAACATACAATTAGAATGGCATCAAACTTCTCAACAGCAACACTGGAAAACAAGGAGACAATAAAGTAATGCTTTTAAAATTCTGTAGAAAACTTATTCCCAGCCTATAGACCTATAGACAGCCAAACAATCAATGATATATGAAGGTAGAAAAAAGATTCATCAGATATGCCAGATCTGAAAAAAGTTTACTTCCTCTGCTGGAAAGATAACTACAAAATGGTGCTCCACCAAAACCGGGGAGCAAATCAGGAAAGAGTCACATGTGATCCAAGAAACAGGGGATGTAACATAAGAGAAAAAGAATTCCCAGGAAATCTGGTTTCCTGGTCAAAGGAATCTGGTAAAATCTGGTAAAAAGAAATCTGGTAAAAGAAAACTTCAGGATAGCTCTATGGTAGGATCAAAAACAAACAAACTGAAACAGGAAAAAAGTACACTAAAAGAATAGTAACTACAAAAATTAAAACTATCTCATGTACTACTACTGAGCAAAGACATGTTTCTATAAGAGTTTTGGGGAATGAATAATAAGTACACAGAACACTACTCAAATTGTAATAGGGCAGTTATTAACTCCTAGAATAAAAGATGCATAAGAAAAAATTATTTAATGGTTGTATGTTACAATTCATTCATATATAGTCATGTTAACATTAAATATAAATTTAAGCAAAATTGTGATACACTTAGATAATTGAGGAGAAAAAAAAGACTAAAGATGGAGACAGTCATTGAGTGTCAGCCCTAGAAGCCAAAATAAAGCTACCTGCCTCCCCCCTCCAAAGATGTCCACATCCTAATCCCAAGACTTGTGAATACTGTATGTTACCTCACATGGCAAGGGAGAATTAAGGTTGCAGGTGGAATTAAGCTTGCTGATTAGCTGATCTTAAACAGGGAGATTATCCTGCATTATCCTGGTGGACCCAATATAATCACCATGGTCCTTAAAAATGAAAGGAAAGGGGCACCTGGGTGGCTCAGTGGGTTAAAGCCGCTGCCTTCGGCTCAGGTCATGATCCCAGGGTCCCGGGATCGAGGCCCGCATCGGGCTCTCTGCTCAGCAGGGAGCCTGCTTCCTCCTCTCTCCACTCTCTCTGCCTGCCTCTCTGCCTACTTGTAATCTCTCTCTCTGTGTCAAATGAATAAATAAAAATTAAAAAAAAAAATGAAAGGAAGGGGCAAAAAGGGAGAGTCAGAAAAAGATACGTGATGACAGAAGCACCATCAGTGATACTGCTGGCTTTGAAGATATGGGATGAAGGTCACTGGCCAAAGAATGCACGTGGCCTTAAGAAGGTGGAAAAAGCAAGGAAACAGATTCTGGGAAGCTTCCAAAAGGAATATAGCCATGCTGACACCTTGATTTTAGTATGAGACTCATTTCAGACATCTAAACTATAGAACTGCAAGGAGATAAATTTATGTTGTTTTAAGACACTAAGTTTGTGGTAGTAGAATGTATATAGATAATATCTAAACATGAAAGATCAGAAAATTGTGACACAAGCATTTTATTTAGAAATTTCGAGGTAAATATCTAAGAATGAGCTGAAAATGATTGCTTCTGAAAAGGCAATGAAGATGAAAGGGGCTCAGAGGACTGTGCTTTTTGTTACAAGCCTTGTAAAACTCTAATTTAAATAAAATAAAATGTCATTCAGGAAACTCACGCAGCCAGGACTCACACTAGATACACAAAAAATAATAAAATAACAGGATACTACACCAATAATAAAGGTTTCTGAAAGAGGGAAGAGGAAAATTCTTTTAAAATAGGCATTGACAGAATAGCCATTTTAGCAGAACTATTAAAAAACATTACACAAAGTAGGAAAGAGGTTCCAAATAGTTGATACTATAGTAACAGGTAAACATGTATCCTTTCAGGGGAAGAATAAAGGGAGAAAGTGAAATTAGAGAAAGACTGATCACCTAAGAAGAAAGTAGAAGTCTGAACAGCAGTGGCAGGGGAGGCAAGAGCAAGATAGAACCAACCAGTTTTCTGGGTACACCTAAGACTCAACAGGTGACAAAGACTGCATGCAAATGGCTCCCTCTGATAAGATAAGCAAACAGGAGACAGCAACCTTTAAAAGATAGTGGTCATTTTTTTTTTTTATTGTTGATAATGATTTTGTTGTTTTTAACATGGGAAAGCAAAGAAAGTGACATTCCAAAGCTGAGTTAAGCCAAAATGTCTGGGTAAAAGTCATTTAATATTTTCAATAGAATATAAAATAAAACCGTTGAACCATACTCAAATAGCATGGGGAAAAAAAGTAATCTCAAAAGTGTAGTGCCCAGTGATAATTAGGTGACAGGATGAACTTTAGATATTCACAAGGAATAAAACACAAAGCCCTCTACAGCAAGAACTTACTTTTCTTTGTTCCATCCTCACTTGCATCTTAGCAATCCCTCCCTGTCCATATTGCTAGAACTACCAGCAGAAAGAATTTACTGACCAACACGTGTCTACAGACCTGCTTCTCTGATTAACTATTTTTAACATCAACAATGGCAAACAAACATTTGACAAGACTCATACTGAAAAAGTGATGAAAACAGATGTCTTAATTTAACACATTGTCACCAAGTTTACGACATAATTCTTAATACAAAGATTAACAAAATAGCTTTTAACTCTAAAACTATGACTCCATGTCCCTCCTACATATCTTTGTCATACTATTTAGATGCATACCTTCTTAGAATACTAATCTGCATTACTTAGAATTAACTTGCTTCTCTTCAAGTTTACATACTTAATGTTGATCACTCTACTGTGTTATGATTACAGGTATGGGAATTTGGACATTTCTGGGTATAAGGAACTAGAAAAAGAAATCTTTTCATTTGGAAGGGGACAGAGCCTGGTTAAAGTACTGAGAATCTTACAACTTCTAGATATAGTCTGACAAGAAGATTCAGTAACTTATTTTGGTTGGAAAAGGGAAGATCACTGGACTGTAGTGGGCCTAACTGAAGAGAACGTCAAATAGCTCAGCACAGTGCCTCAAGTATAATAGGTATTCAAAAACAAGTTATTTGCTTTACCTTGACCTCTTCATTACGAAGTATGGGGAACTAAAAAATTAACATTACTGTTGGTAGATCATGTCATTAATTTCTTCTTTGGGTTGCTTTTAAATGTTTGTCTTTAGCACAGCGGGGTTTCACAACAATCTATCCATGTAAAGATTTATTTTTGTTTGGGATTTATGGTTCTTAAATCTGAAGATTCACAATATTTTCAATGCCATCTTTTGCTTCTTTGATACCTTTAAAGAGCCATTTTTATACTATTTCCAATAATTACATTATCTGAAATTCTAGGAATCTAAATTGGTCATTGGAGGAATCTGCTAACTCTTGCTCTTGGTGGATTATTTTCAAGTCCTTGGTAATTCCAGTACATGCCACAGCAAATATCTGTGTTTACTACTAGATACCCAGAGATGTAAACAGTCTGACCAGGTCATATTTTAACTTAACTTGTTGTGGTGATGGTTCCTAGACCACACAAGAAACTAAAATCTGAGTGATGACAGGACTGTGGTTACAAATTTTCAAGGAAAACCCCCTCCCCTCTTCCCCATCAAGGCCAAAACTAAGAATTTTCTTTGTTAAATCAAGAGTGAGGCATATTTTTAAAAAACAGTCCACCTTTCTACTCAGAAGTTATAAGCTTATAGAAATGGACATCACTTCCCAATTCTACCCTTCCTGTCTCACCCCTTTTTGTGATTAAAAACCAAGCCCACTGATAATTGAATTTGCCACAGCCCATGTGGACAAAGCTTAAGTGCCTACTTCCAACTCTGGTTTTCAGTTTCCTCCTTTCTTTTTTGGTGCAGGTTCAGCAATTCACTTAGAATTTTAAGTGTTATACATTGCCCAGCATATTATACATTAATCCACCTTTGCTGAGGAAAGGTTTTCAAGTTAACTAGTATCCCATGCTGCCAAGCACACAAGTCATGCCATGATACACTGTATGCTTTACAAAGTAAGTAAACAGAGCTTATAAATGAATTTTCTCAACAAGATTTCATCCATGATAGATGAGGAAACAAATATTTTTTAGGTTAAACAAAACAGGGCGTGCAGAAATATTAAACACAGTATGAACCCTAAAATGAATTGAACTATAATGTTTCATTCTCCTTATCTATAAAGTGGTATAAATCTGTAAAGGGGGTACAAAGCTACCTCACAGAAAAATCGAGAACTGAAATGATAAATGGACAGTAGTCAATAGAGTATTTGGCATGTAAGCGTTCAATAAATGTTAGCTAGCATATTTTCAAAATTGTTACCAACAGTATAAGCTTGGATTGGGGAAGTTCAGTTTACATATGTTGGGAATGAGGGAATTTACTGAAAGATATACTAATCACTAGACCCTTATTCTACTGTAAATTCTGCCATCAAATAGCTGTGTAACTTCAGATTTAAAAACTCTATAGCTCAGTTTCTTCACTGGAAAAAAGTGAGTGATTAGACTTGATTATAAGATACCTTTCTATTTTATTTTTTAGCTCTAAAAGCCAATGATCAGCTGAGATTAATTTGTGATGGGATAAAGAAAAGTGGTATATATATACAATGGAATACTATGCAGCTATCAAAAGAAACGAAATCTTGCCGTTTGCAACGACATGGATGGAATTGGAGGGTATTATGCTGAGCGAAATAAGTCAATCAGAGAAAAACAATTATCATATGATCTCTCTGATATGAGGAACTTGAGGGGCAGGGTGGGGGGT
>LNAC01000064.1:4076447-4227217 GCA_002007465.1 Ailurus styani
AAAAAAAAAAAAGAAATTAAATTCTCAGTAATAACCACTGGTGAAAATATCCAAAGCAAGGCTACTATGCAAAAGCCATGTTATATTAAACTCCATATTCTGACAGTCAAAGTGGGAAGGTGGAGAAGAAGCCATCACTCTTAGTCACAATTAAATTAAGAAAAAAACAAAGCAACTATGCAGGCATTAAATAAAAATGAAATGAGATCATTTAAAAATACCACACAGGAAGCCCAGAGTCTATTTTAAAACACTTTATTATAAACACAAGAGGGAAATTGTGGCAAGCATTTTTAAAAAACTTTTTTAACATGCATAAGGATGTTAAATGACTAGCTGGCAAAGTAAAAGAGGTCACAATAAAGAGCAAAACTAAATTAAGGAAATACCGTGCGTGTGTGAGCATATGTGCATGAATGTGCATGTGTTTAAAGGGAACTGGTAAAGAACACACCAGAATAAAATTAGAAACAACATTCACTCACTCTATGAAGGACAGGGTCATTCTTCCTTCCTTAGTTAATTCATATTCTGCCATAAGGCACTCTCAATTATACCACAAGGTAAAATTGCCAAGCTAATTACCTCGCCACTATGAAACTTTGATCCTGACAAGCTATTCCTTTACCATAAGAACTTTGACAGCATGCAACCAAGATTCAGTCTTGCCACTTCAATCACTGCCCCCCAATCTGTGATAAAATCAAAGATCTACTACGTATAACTCTGGACTATCTCACTGTGGAAGGCGATCATCCTGGCTTAAGAATACAAGTTTTGTCTACACCTAAGCATGATTTTCTAGTTATGGTCCCTCATGCACCCACTAATTTTGACTCACATGCCTCATTCATTCAATTAAGTTTTTACTGCATACTACTATATACAAGCACAGTCTGGAGTTATAGGGATAGACAAGACCATTTTAGAATCTTCTCCACTGAAATCCAAAATCTAGTGAGAAAAGTACTATTGGTCATTAAACCAATAACTACACAAATATGTACCTACTTAATCTTGTGCAAAATGCCAAAATATGGGAAGCACAGACTGCTATGAAACCATAAGGAAAGAACTAAACCAGTCTGGAGAGTCTTAAGAAAATACCACCTAAACTATGACAAAGGAGCTACCCAAAACAAGAAACTAGGAAAAATGCTTCACACTCTAGAATACTGTCTGTACCTAGACACAAGGTCACAAGGATAGCAAACAGATGGCCAGTGTGGACACCACTCATTCAAAGGGCCATATACCACAAGTACCATTTTCATAAAGGTAATAACAATAATAATAGGTAAGATCACTGACTTATGTAACTACAGGTGTATCTTGTTTTATTCCACTATGTGCTTCACAGATAACGTGGTTTTTAACAAATTGAAGGTTTGTGGCAACCCTGCTTCAAGTAAGTCTATTGGTGCCATTTTTCCCCAACATCACTTGCTCACTGCTTGTTTCTGGGTCACATTTTGGTAATTCTCAAAATATTTTAAACCTTTTTCATTAAAATTATATTTATTATGGTGATCTGTGATAAGTGATCTTTGATGTTACCATTGTAATTGCTGTGGGGCACCAAAAACCATACCCATATAAGATAGTTAACTTAATAAATGTTGTGTGCATTCCAACTATTCCACTGACCAGCCATTCTCCATCTCTCCCCCTCTCCTTGGGCATCCCTATTCCCTGAGACACAACAGTACTGAAATTAGGCAGACTAATAACCTACAATAGCCTCTAGGTGTTCAAGTGAAAGAGTCACATATCTCTCACTTTAAATCAAAAGCTAGAAATGGTTAAGCTTAGCAAGGAAGGCATGTCAAAAGCCAAGCTAGGCCAAAAGTTAGGCCTCTTGTGCCAAACTGTTAGCCAAGTTGTAAAAGTGCTACCCCAGTGAACACATAAATGACACAGCCTTATTGCTGATATGGATAAAGATTTTTAATGTTCTACACAGAAGCTCAAGCCAGCCACAGCATTCTCTAAGCCAAAGCCTAATCCAGGGCAAGGCCCTAACTGCCTTTAATTCTTTGAAGGCAAGAGAGGTAAGGAAGCTGCAGAAGAAAAACCTGAGCCTAGCAGAGGCTGGTTCATGACATTTAATGAAAGAAGCCATCTCCATAAAGAAGTGCTAATGTAGAAGCTGCATCAAGTTATCCAGAAGATCCAGTTAAATAGTTAGTGGCTACACTAAACAACAGATTTTCAACATAAACAAAACAGCCTTTATTGGAGGAAGATGTCATGTAAGGATTTCACAGCTATAAAGAAGTGACTATCTGACTTTAAAACTTCAAAGGACAGGCTGACTCTTTTGTTAGGGCCTAATGTAGATGGAGACTTTAAGGTGAAGTCAATGTTCATTCACCATTCTAAAAAATCATAAGGTAACAAAGCCTAGATGACAGTGCATCTGTTTATGACATGGTTTGTTGAATATTTTAAGTCCACTGTTGAGACCTACTGCTCAGGAAAAAATGCCTTTCTAAATATTACTGCTCACTGACAATATACCTGGTCACCCAAGAGTTCTATTAGAGATGTACATGACTGTTCTTTTCAAGCCAATGAACACAACACCAATTCTGCAGCCCACGGATCAATGAATAATTTTGACTTTTCAAGTCTTGTTATTTAAGAAATGCATTTCAAAAGACTATAGTAGCCACAGATAGTGATTCACCTGATAGATCTAGGCAAAAAGAAAACCCTCTGGAAAGACTGAGCTTTCTAGATGCCATTAAGAATTCCATCGTGAGGGCGCCTGGGTGGCTCAGTGGGTTAAAGCCTCTGCTTTCGGCTCAGGTCATGATCTCGGCATCCTGGGATCGAGGCCCACATCGGGCTCTCTGCTCAGCAGGGAGCCTGCTTCCTCCTCTCCCTGTCTCTCTGCCTGCCTCTCTGCCTACCTGTAATCTCTCTCTCTCTGTGTCAAATAAATAAATAAAATCTTTAAAAAAAAAAAAAAGAATTCCATCGTGATTCATGGGAGGGGTCAAAATACCAACTTTAACATGAGTTTGAAAGAAGCTGATCCTAGCCTTCACGGATGACATTGAGGGGTTCAAGACTTCAATGGAGGAAATAATGGCAAATATGGTTGAAATAGGGAGAAGAACTTGAATTAGAAATGGAGCCCAAAGATGTGACTGAATTGCTGCAATTTCATGATACAACTAATGGATGAGGAGTTGCTTCTTATGGATGAGCCAAAAAAGTGGTTTCCTAAAATGGAATATAGTCCTAGTGAAATGCTGTAAAGATTATTGAAATGACAACACAGGATTTAGAATACTACATAAACTTTGTTGGTAAAGCAGCAGCACGGTTTGAAAAGATTGACTTCACTTTTGAAAGAAGTTCTACTGGGGGTAAAATGCTATCAAACAGCATTGCATGCTATGGAGAAATAATTCATGAAAGGAAGTCATTCGATGTGGCAAACCTCATTGTTTTCTTATTTTAAGAATTTGCCACAGCCACTTCAAACTTCACAACAATCACCTGGATCAGTTAGCAGCCATCAACATCAAGGCAAGACCCTCCACCAACAAAAAGATTATAAACTCGCTGAAAGCTCAGATAATGCTCACCTTTTTTTTTAAGAAATAAAGAATTTTTAAATTAAGATATATATGTGTGTGTGTGTGTGTGTGTGTGTGTGTGTGTGTGTGTGTGTATATATATATATATATTAGACATAAGGCTATTGCACAATTAACAAACTACAATATATTGTAAACATAACTTTTACATGAACTTGGAAACCAAAAAATTCATTTGACTAGCTTTGTTGTCAGGGTCTGGACCAAACCCGCAATTTTTCTGAGGTGTATCTATACACAAAATCTGTGGGAGGGCGCCTGGGTGGCTCAGTCAGTTAAACAGCTGCCTTTGGCTCAGGTCATAATCTCAGGGTCCGGGATCGAGCCCCTGCCGAGCAGAGAGCCTACTTCTCCCTCTCTCTCTGCCCGCCACTCTGCCTGCTTGTGCTATCTCTGTCAAGTAAACAGACAAAATCTTAAAAAAACAAAACAAAACAAAAATTGTGGGAAAATTTACTGTTATAAATGATTATCAAGAAGGCCCTCTTTGACATTTTAACATGTTTCTATTTTGACTATACAAATATTCACAGGAAGAAGCCAAAGAGTTTACATAAACTTTCACCAAAGTTCTTTGACAAATACACTAAAAGCTTAATAAAGCATTTAAAAAAGCACTTAGGTAATTGAATAAATGAATCCATGAATCAGTGAATGATAAAGAATATAAAAGCAAATTCATCTAAGAGGAAATACAGATAATGGAAAAATATGGACAAAAAATAAATTTTGCCATAACTAAAGTGAATTAAAGGAAAATTAAAGCATCATTTGTATATGCAGTCTATAATATTTAATGCTGTGAAGGCTTTATTAAAATATTCATTACCCTTCATTATCAGTTATATTATATATTCATGGAATTACTTGGGAAAGCAATACATACTGTATGTTATTTTTTTAAGTTTATAATCCACCACCAAGTTACTCAATCCTTGGAGTTTATGACAAAAAAAATAACTAAAAAGGGAAAAAGTGTTTTTAGCATATTAATTACATCAGCAAAAACCGAAAACACTTAGACACAATAGAAGAAGAGAACTGTTAGATGCATTATGAAATATCAATATCTCATTATTATTAAAAACCTGTGTTGGGGCACCTGGGTGGCTCAGTGGGTTAAGCCTCTGCCTTCAGCTCAGGTCACGATCTCAGGGTCCTGGGATCAAGCCCCATATTGGGCTCTCTGCTTGGTGGGGAGCCTGCTTCCCTCTCTCTCTCTGCCTGCCTCTCTGCCTACTCTTGATCTCTCTGTCAAATAAATAAATAAAGTCTTAATAAAAAACAAAACAAAACAAAAAAAAACCTTTCCTTTAAAAACAAACAAAAAAAACCCCTGTGTTATCTGATGTTTAAGTATACAAAATGTACTTATTAAGAACTGGTAAACAATAGAACATAAAATGATACATGCAGTATGGCTACAACTATGTGAAAACCACACATGAAAAAATATTAGAAATTACACAGAAATTACCATTAATGTAGAAAAATCATAATTTTTAAAACTTCATATATAATCTAAAAATTGACTAAGTTTGGAAACTTAAGTAATGTTTTACATTTAAATATTAAAGACAAATAATACTCTGTAACCGCTGTAGGTAAAATAAGGAGGCAACAACAAAAACACCCTACTAGGGGCACCTGGTGGCTCTGTCAGTTAAGTGTCTGCCTTTGGCTTGGATCATGATCCCAGGGTCCTGGGATCTAGCCCTACATCAGGCTCCCTGCTCGGTGGGAAGCCTGCTTCTCCCTCTCCCACTACCCCTGCTTGTGTTCCCTCTCTCACTGTCTCTCTCTGTCAAATAAATAAATAAAATCTTTAAAAAAATCCTACTAATTTGGTATATATATCCAAACTTATAAATGGTTTTCAAGAGAATAGAGTACAATGTATAAGTTTACATATATCACTAAGATTTTCCAATAAATATCCCAAATATACAAGCAAAATGGTGGAAGACATCAGGACTCTAAAAAATATATACTTAAAAGACTGTGCAAGGAAAGAAAAAATAGAAATAATGCAATCTATGAATAAGCTGAGTTCAAAATTATTCATGAATCAGTGCCAGTCGCATCCCCAAAAAACAAGTGTTTTTACTAGAGCCAAATTCAGAGTAAAATATCATGTTACACAGCTTGGTTATGGTTAAGACAAAAAAAAAAAAAAAGAAGAAGAAGAAAGAAAAAATTCACACCATCAACAAACAGAAGACTTCTCAAAGTCACATTGACTCTTACTCTAATAAAAAAGTAACAATAAAGATTTTTTTAATATTTCTTAATTCATTATAGAGATAAACTAGTTCCACTTCCAGGAAGATAAGATAGATAGGATAGATGTTTCTCTATTTCTCATGCTAAGTACAACTAAAAAAAACAATGTTTCACATTTATATATATACATACATGTATGTATTTGTGTGTGTGCGTATTTGTGTGTCTACTTGTGATCTCTACCTGTCAAATAAATAAATAAAATCTTAAAAAAAAAAAAAGACAATAGTGGCCACTGAGAAGACACACATTAGAACTATCTGAAAAAAGCCTTTCAATATCCATCATAACAATATTTCAGTAAGCAATTATAAATATACTTGAAACAAATGAAATCAGAAAGATCTAGGGGCACCTGGTGACTCAGTTCATTGAACATCTGGCTCTTGGTTTCAGTTCAGGAGATGATCTCAGGATCATGAAATCAAGCCCTACATCAGCCTTCATGATCAGCGAGGAGTCTGCTTAAGAGTCTCTCCCTCCTGCCCCTCACCTGCTCACGTTCACTCTCAAAATAAATAAATTTTTTTTTAAGATTTTATTTATTTATTTCACAGAGGGAGACAGATCACAAGGAGGCAGAGAGGCAGGCAGAGAGAGAGAGAGGGGGAAGCAGGCTCCCCGCTGAGCAGGGAGCCCGACACGGGCCTCGATCCCAGGACCCTGAGATCATGACCTGAGCCGAAAGCAGAGGCTTTAACCCACTGAGCCACCCAGGCGCCCAATAAATAAATTTTTTAAAATGTTAGAAATATCTAACAAACAGAAAGTTACAGTAAGAGGAGAAGAAATGGAAAGGGACATAAAAAAGGAAGAAAATAGATATCCTTAGAATTGGAAAATGCAGTAACAGAAATAAACTCAGTGGATGGGTTCAACAGCAGAATGGAGAAGACAAAGGAAAGAATCACTAAACTGGAAGACAAAACAATAGAAATTACATCATCTGAACTAAAGAGAAAATAGAAAAAAATACATGAACAGAATCTCAAGGACCTGTGGGACCCTAACACAAAATCTAACATTCATGTCATCAGAGTCCCAAAGGAGAAAGGTAGAGCTGAAAAAGTACTTGAAGAAATAATGGCTAAAAACTGTCCAAATTTGGCAAAAGACATAAACCTGAAATCAAAAGCTAAGCTACAGAGTACTCAAAGAAATAAAAATACATTATGGATAAACTTTTGAAAACTAAAGACAGAAGGGGAAAAAAATCTTTGAGCAAAAGAGAAATGATACCTTACCCATACAGAAGAAACAAATCAAATGACAGCAGCTTTTTCATTAGAAACCATAAAGGTTGGGGTGCCTGGGTGGCTCAGTGGGTTAAAGCCTCTGCCTTCAGCTCAAGTTATGGTCTCAGGGTCCTGGGATCGAGCCTCACATCGGGCTCTCTGCTCAGCAGGGAGCCTGCTTCCTCCTCTCTCTCTGCCTGCCTCTCTACCTACTTGTAATCTCTCTCTGTCAAATAAATAAAATAAGGAAGGAAGGAAGGAAGGAAGGAAGGAAGGAAAGGAGGGAGGGAGGGAAGGAGGGAGGGAGGGAGGGAGGGAGGAACCATAAAGGCCTGTAGGAAGTGGCACATTTTTCAACTGCTGAAAGTATTCTTCAGGACTGAAGGGGAAAACCAGACATTTTCACATGAAGGAAAACTAAGAAACTTTGTGATATTTTGTTAAGTATTAACTTAGTAGAACTTTTAAAGGTTAGAGATCTTACCCTGAAAGCAATTAAATTTTCAGTAGCAGACCTACCCTAATAGAATGTTAACATAAGTTGTTCAAACAGAAAGACTAAGATAAAAGACTTTGGAATATTAGGAAAAAAGAAAACCACAATAAGCAAAAACAGGGTAAATTTAAGACTTTCCCTCGTTTCTTGAGTTTTCTAAACTGTGTTTCGTGGTGAAGCAAAAGTAAAAATCTTTAATGTGGTTCTCAATATACATAGAGGAAATATTTAAGACAATTACATTATGAATAGGGGAGAATAAAGAAACATAAAGGTGAGAATGGTTTCTACTCATCACTTGAACTGAAAAACTGATACCATTAGACTGTAATAAGTTAGATACATGAAATGTACACCTACAACAATCACTTTTAAAAAGCTTCACAATAAGATATACTCAAAATAACTACACATAAATGAAAATGGAATTCTAAATAATGTTCAAGTAGTCAACACAAAGGTGAAAAAAGAAAAACAAATTAAAAACAGATCCAACAAAAAGCAAAACCAAACAGCTAAACTGTCAGACTTAAGGCCTAACCTACCAATAGTTACATTAAATGTAAATGGTCCTAATCTAGCAATTAAATGACAAGATCAGCAGACTGGACTAAAAATACAATTCAACCATATGCTCTCTACAAGAAACTTACTTCAAACACAATGTGGGCAAGTTGAAGGTGAAAGTGCAGAAAAAGGTAGGCAGCATTAATATTACTCAAAAGAAAGTAGAACACAGTAAGATTCCACTTCATACTAAGTAGTATGGCTATTAAAAAAGAGAGACAATAACAAGTATTGGCAAGGGTGTAGAAAAACTGGAACTCTCACGCTTTGCTGGTGGGAATATAAAATGGTACAGCAGCTGTGGAAAACAATTTGGCGATTCATCAAAAAAGTTAAACATAGAGAGATACCATATCACCCAAGAATTCCACTCTTAGGTAAGTAAACAAGAGAATTGAAAATGTATGTCCACATATAAGTTTGCTCATAACAGCACTGTTGTTAATAGTCAAAAAGTGGAAGCTCAGATGCCTACCAACCAATGACTGGATATACAAAATGTAGAGTACCAGTATTATGAAATATTATTCACCCATAAAGACAAATGAAGTACTGACACATGCTACAACATGGACGACCCATGAAAACATGTTAACTGAAATAAGTCAGAAAAGGTCATGCACTGCATGATTGCACTTTTGGAAATATTGAGAATAGGTAAATCCAGAGACACAGTAGATTAGAAGTTGCCAGGGGCAAAAGTAACTAGGAATGGGAGTGACTATCAGTGGATATGGGCTCTCTTTTTGAATGAGAAAATATAATCTAAAATTAGACACTGGTGATGGTTGCAAACACTACAAATATAATAAAAACCCCTCAATTGCACACTTTAAAGTGACTAAATATTCTATGTTACGTGAATTCAATCTCAATTTTTTAAAAAAGCAGGAATGGTTTTATTAAGGTTAGATAAACGAGACTTAAGAGAACAAAAAAACAAACAAAAATTACCAGAGTTGATACTCCAAAAAGACATAGCAATGTTAAATGTGTATGAAACCAGCAACATATGTACAAAAACTATAGCTCATAGGTGATAAAAAGATAAACTCACAATTCTAGTTGGAGACTTTAATTAACACCTCTTTCAACTGACAGAAAAACTGGACAGAATATCGACAAAGATAAAGAAGATGTCAAAAACACTATCAACCAATAAGCTCTGCTTGGTATTACAGAAGAGAATATACATTCTTCTCAACACCCTAAAGAACATATAACACAATAGGTCATATTACTCTGAACCATAAATGAACCTCAACAAATTTATAAGAATTGAAGTCAACAGTTTGTTCACTGACCAAAACAGATTCAGTTAGAAATCAATAAGAAAAAGATAATAGGAAAATCTCCAAACATTTGGAAGTTAAACCGATCCTGATATTCCACAAGTCAAAGAGGAATGAATAGTTATGGAAATAAAACACATACACTGAACTGAACAGAAATACAACAAAACAAAATCTGTAGAACACAACTAAAGCAGTACAAAGAGGGAATTTTATACAAATAAATGGACACATTAGAAAAGTAAAAGTCTCAAGTCCATATCCGAGGCTCTCACCTCAAAAATGTAGGAAAAAAAAAAACGCAAAACAATCAGAGGTAGAATATAATAAGGATAGCAGAAATCAATGAAATTTATTTAAGCTGGCTTTAAAAAAAACAATAAAAGTGACAAACCTTTAGCAAAATGAACAAAGAAAACAAAAACAGAGAAGTCATAAATAGCCAATATCAGGAATGAAATGGAGTATCACTACCAACTCTGTAGACATCAAAAACTTAGTAACACCATAAGCAATACTTTGACAACTTTGATGATGTGGATCAATAAATCAAGAAACAAACAAAATCCTTTCAAAAAGCAAAACTCCAGGGACAAATGGAGAATTACACCAAATCTTTTAAGGGGAATTAATATCCCTTCCACATAATCTCTTCCAAGACACAGAAGAGGAAGAAATATTTCCCACTTCATTTTATGAAGTTAGAATTATCTTGATTGCAAAACAAAGATATCACAAAAAAGGAAAATTACAAATTTTCCTCATCGATATACATGTGAAAATATTTAACAAAATATTAGAAAATGGAATTCAGCAATGAGTTTGTATGAGTATAAATATAAATAATATACAATGATCAAGTAGGGTTTATTCCAGGAATAGATATTTAGTTCAATATTGGAAAGTCAACAGAATCTACAATATTAACAAGCTAAAGGAGAAAAATCATGATGATATCTACTGATGCAAAGAACACATTTGACATAATTCAACATCCATTCCCAATAAAAACTTTTTGGGAAAGAGGAAAGGAGAGCAACTTCCTTAACATGAGAAAGAACATCTACAAAAATACCTAAAATTACTTACTCGTGAAAGACATTAAATGCTTTTGCACTAAGACTGGAAGAAAGACAAGGATGCCAGTTCTCCCTGCCGTTATTCAACAAACTGCTGGAAGTTCTAGTCAGTGCAAAAAGAGATGAAAGATAATTAAGAGGCATATAAAGGGGAAAAGGGAAAAAAAAAAACAAAAACAAAACCTATCCCTTGGCTTGTTGATATAACTAAGTATAAAAAGCCCAAGGAATATTTTTTTAAACTTCCAGAATAAGTTTAAGATTGTAGGATATAAAACAAAAATAGAAAAACTGGTGCATTTATATATGCTAGCAACAAATATATGTGCATACTAAAATTAAAAATACAGTAACATAATTACTGAATAAAATGAAATATACTGGAGTAAAATTAAAGTATTTGGACTTATATGCTGAAAAGTATAAAATGCTGATGTAAGCATAAATGAAGAGACATACAGTATTCATAAACCCAGAGACTCAGCAATATTTATGGGAAGGCAAATGAACTAGACTAGCTGAAAACAATTCCGAAAAGAAGTGGGAAGAATCAGTCTACTAATTTCAAGAATTTTTATATAGCTACAGTAATCAAGACTTTACATTATTTGTGTGAGAACAGACACATAGATCAGTAACACTGAGTGGAGAATCTAGAAATACACACACACACACCAAACATTTTTTGACAAAGCTGCAAATGCAATTCAATGAAAGAAAGCCTTTTCATCAAATAGTGCTGGAATAGGTGGACATCCAAAGGCAAAATAAATGAACTTCAACCTAGATCTAATATCTTATTTTAAAAAATGTCAAAATGAAACATGGACTTAAGTGTAAAACTACAAAATTCAGGAGAAAAAAAAAACAGGAGAAAATAATTGCAATCTAGTGAGAGGCAAAGAGCTCCTTGACTTACCAACAAAAGCACCAATCATAAAGGAAAAATGGGTTTTCATCAAAACTAGAAATCTTGGGGTGCCTGGGTGGCTCAGTCAGTTAACCATCTGCCTTCTGGTCAGATCATGATCTCAGGGTCCTGGGATCAATCCCTGCATCGGGCTCCTTGCTCAGAGGGAATCTGCTTCTTCCTCTCTTTCTAACCATCACCCCCCTCCTTTGGTGCTCTCTCTCTTTCATGCTCTCACTCTCAAATAAATAAATAAAATCTAAAACAAAACAAGAAAAAAAACCCTAGAAATTTTGCTTTGGGTAACACCCTTTTAAGAAAAGGCAAGTTACAGACCGAGAGAAGATACCTGTAAACCACATATCTGACAAAAGACTAGGATTTAGAATATATAAAGAACTTTCACAACTCAACAGTAAAAACACAAACAACCCAGTTAGAAAATAGGCTAAAACACAAACCTCCATTTCACTGAAGGAATATACAGAGAGCAAATAAGCATCTAAAAAGATATTCAACATCATTTGTATTGCTATCAAGGAAACAGAAATTACAACCACAATAAGGTATCACTACCCACCTACCCAACCAGCTAAAACAAAATAGTGACAAAATCAAATCCTGATGTGGATGTGGAAAAAATGGATCACTCATACATTGCTGGTGGGAATGTAAAATGGTTCAGCCACTCCTGTAAACAGTTTGGCAGCTTCTTTCAAAACTAAACATGCAACTTCCATATAGCTTAACAACCACATTCCTGAATATTTATCCCAGAGAAATGAAAACTTATGTTCACACAAAAACGAGTACACAAAATGTTTATAGCAGGTTTATAAGTAATAGCCAAAAGCTGGAAATAACCCATATGTCCTTCAACGGCTATACAGCTAAACAAAGCGTGAGGTATCTATACCATGGAATGTGGCGCAGCAATAAAAGTAAGCTGTTGATACACACAACAATTTAAATCTCTTGAGTATTCTGCTGCGAGAAAAAAGCCAACTCCGAAACATATTACATGATTCCTCTTATATGGTATGTCCAGAATAGGTAAACCACAGAAACAGAAAGTGATTATTAGTTACCAGGAGATGGGGCAGAGGAGGGAGTGAAGAGTGACTACGTAAAGGGTATGGAGTTTTTACAGAGTGATGAAAAGGTTTTTAAACCAGATACAGTCGGCAGTTATCCTACACTACAAATACACTAAATATTACTGAACTGTACACTTTAGAATTGTTAATTGTATGTAATATAAATTTCACCTCTGTATTAACAGAAAGACAGACAGAAGAGAGAAATCAATCCATCAGTCAACCTAGGACAGGTTTAAAAAGAAACTGGTTCACATATTTAAAACCTCAAACAAATTTGAACAACACCTATTTATTACCCTTTCAATCTCCCTTTTAGTTTGTTTATGAAGATTCATTTGTGGAAGAATGTTCAGTGTTTAAAATACAAGCAGGTACCTGTTATAAGAGCTAACGGAAAGAGAAATATAGGCACTTGGATGGTCGGGCCCACTATAAATCTTCATGAAATAATTAGAATACTTTTTAAATATTCAAGATATTCTTCAACTAATTGCACAGCTACCCCCAAAATAAGTGTTTTATATTCCAAAAGTTTATCCAACATGCCTAAAAAACAATCTGAAGTTCTTGAAGAATATTGAAAATTACAAAGAAATATTATTTAAGTAGTTCTTCAAAAACATTTAAAAATACATATACTTATCTTAAGAAATTTTAGTAAGTGGCATTTCCTTATCATTATCAAAGAAAAGCTTGAACATTATGCCCACATCACTGAAAAATAATTTTTCATAACCAAGTCAGAGATAAATTTCATATATTACATACAATGCTTATACTGATGGGTTATTACACCAAGAGAATATTAACCTTCAATCCCTGAATCATTCAAGAAATGTTTGCAGGAATACTTTCAGCCTCTATCTGGTCAAAGCACTAGAAGCTAAGTGGTGTCTGTACAAACCAATCATTTCACCAGCAGTTTTATATTTCTTTAAAGCCTCATATAAAAAGCACCTGCCTAAAGTGAGTAATGGAGTTTTATATTCATTGCACTTAGGAACAGCGTATGTAACCTATTCCGTTTTCCTCCCTTGTGGAATATATTTCAGCTTATATTGCACAACACATTACCGATGCATATAAAGACTCTCTGATCAGCCATTTGGACCGCAGTCAGCAACCTGCCTGAGTGCCTTATTTTTTTCCCTACCCTAAATAACATACTCACTTTATTCAACAACTCAAATGAAAAAATCTTTTAAAGATGGTGATCTTACTTTCTTAATAAATATTTAACACACATATGTGTACTAACTATAATTGGGAACCACATGCTAAGACAATGCTTGAAAAAACTTTGTGCAGTAAGAATTGAAAGCTAGTTGAACACATAATTTCAGGGGAATAAAACAGAAGCCTAGATGGGATACCTTCATGTCTGTTTTCTCTCTTAAGCAACCCACAATTAAAAAATTACTTTAACCACACTAGTAACAAAAGCAAAGCTAACTTTGACCCATTAAAGGCCTGGAAGTAGGGCCAAACTATTATTAAAGTTGGATCAATCTCCTATCTGCCAGACCCCAAAATATTTCCAAGACATAAATATTCCAGTCACTGCCAAGAGTTCCTGAAGCAGGAATGAAGAGAAATTTTTAAAGCAGTGATGATGAAAATGTAGCATGTTATTTTGTAGCTGAGACAGATATGAAACTTAGGAGCAAATAATAAAAGGAATAATTTAGATTCAAAGGAATTAAATTTTTAAAAATTAGGATATTTGCCATAATTATAAAATTATGGCTTGATAATAGGGTAAAATACTAAAACATTCACTTTAACATATTGTAATATTACAGATGAATGAGTAAATAATAAATAACTGACTGTGCAAGGCAAAAGCTCCATGCTGCCCCTTGCTGGGGCCCTCAGGTAATGACCTAAGGCCCACAGCCAGCATCAATTAATGAAAATGAACATTTACTTAAGACATAACAATGCAAAATTAAGTATATTAAGTGTTGAGGTATTCAAAGAGCTATAAAATATACTGCCTGTCCTCTAACAGCTCACAATCCATTAGGCAGGAAATAAAAATATAACCAAAAATGTAGCTAATTCACCAATCATTTACATCAAGAATAACATGAAAGCTGGGAAATTGGCAAAGCTGTTTGAGTCAGAACTTAAATCTAAAGGAGGGGTTGGCAAACTTTTCCTGTAGAGGGCCAGACAGAAAATATTTTAGGCTTTGTGAGCCACAAGGTCGCTGTTGCACTTACTCAACTCTATTGTTATAGCGCAATAGACCACAGACCGTAACTCAACAAATAACCAAATAACCATGCTGTGTACCAGGAAAAAAACAGGCAAAGGTCTAGATTGGACCCATGGGCCATCCTTTGACAATCTCTGTTCTAGAGCAGTTGTTCTCAAGCCTGGACCACATTATATTGACACAAAGAGTTTTTTGGGTTTTGTTTTTAAATGGCCTATATCCAGGCCCCACTCTCAGGGATTTCAAATTAAGAGGTCTGGTGGGGACCTGCACACCACTGTCATTTAGAAGCTCTAACTACCGCTCTAGAGGCAAAGAGGTTTGGATATGAGAAACCTACAAGACTGAAGGTTAATACTTGTGTGTTTACACCATGAATTTTTGGCCTAATAACGGAGAAGAAAAGGAACAATGGTAGGCCAATCTGGAGACCAAAAGGTTTATACTCACAAAATAATCTAGCATTACAAATCAGTGATATTTGAATCAAAGATATATCTGCATTAACATGTTTCTCACATCATTATTTACAACAGTCAAGATACGGACACAATGAGGTAAGTGTGCATCAATGGATAAATGGATAGAGATGATGTGGTGTGTGTGTACTATATATAGGAATATTATGCAGCCATGAGAAGGAAAGAAGTTCTATTTATAACAACATGGATAGAACTTGGAAGCATTATGCTAAGAGAAATAAACCGGACAGAAAAAGAGAAGTAGAGAAGTACTGTAAGGTATCAAACAAATGTGGAACCTTTAAAAAAAAAAAAAAAAGTGGATGCCAGGTGCTGGAAACAGGGAGAAGTTGGTAAACAGACACAAACTTTTAAATAAAAGATGAATAAAGCCTAAGGAGCTAATGAATATAACATGGTAACTAGAGTTGATACCACTGCATTATATAATTAAAATTTGCTAAGAGTAAAATTTAAATGTTCTCATTGGATAGGTAGATAAAGTGTGATGGATGTGTTAATTAATCCCTTTATAATGCATATATTAAATCATGATTTTCAAAAATAAAACATATCAAATCTTACAACTTTGTCAATTATATCCCAACGAAGCTGAAAAAAATCAATGACACTTGAAAAATAACTACAATCCAGAATAATTTTTTTTTAAAGATTTTTTTATTTATTCATTTGACACAGAGAGAGAGATTACAAGTAGGCAGAGAGGCAGGCAGAGAGAGAGGAGAGAGGAGGAAGCAGGCTCCCCGCTGAGCAGAGAGCCCGATGTGGGCCTCGATCCCAGGACCCTGAGATCATGACCTGAGCCGAAGGCAGCAGCTTTAACCCACTGAGCCACCCAGGCGCCCCAGAATAATTTCTTAGTGTTAAGGTAAACTGAATAAGAAAAAAATAAAAACTCTCATCCCTGCATTTTGTCTATACTCAAAAAATATATGAGAATTGTTCTAATTTTGAAAGACTGTTATCACTAAAATCAGCAAAATGGACTCTGTAATTTACAGAACCAATTATAAATTCATTCTGACTACTTACATTCTTACAGTGTTCAAGGCATAATGACAAATGCTTAGGAAGCAGCCAGGATCAAGACAAATACATCGCCTCTCCCCAGGATGTTTACATTCTAGCAGAAAATAGCTAAGGTATGTTGAACCTTTAAATTTGTGCACGGGGGAGGGGGGGGGGCTGGGTGGCTCAATGGGTTAAAGCCTCCTCGGCCTTCAGCTCAGGTCATGATCTCAAGGTCCTGGTATCAAGCCCCGCATTAGGGTCCCTGCTCAGCAGGGAGCCTGCTTCCTCCTCTCTCTCTGCCTGCCTCTCCGCCTACTTGAGATTTCTCTCTGTCAAATAAATAAATAAAATCCTTAAAAATAAATAAATAAACTTGTGCAAGGTATCATGCACAATGCTTTATATTACTTTTTCTGAACTATCAAAAAACAACATGAGTTACATAAATAGCACTATCATCACTGAAAAACAGAGTTGGAGAGCTTGTTGAAGGTCACACAGAATGACCAAACTGGGACTTAAATCTATTTTACACCAAAGGCTATGTATTGAAACACTGCATTACAAAGATTCATTAACCACTAAAAACAATTACAACAACACTAAAATGATGATGAAACATGAAAGAAAGCACAAGAGACCCAGAGAATAAGAATAAATCAGTCACATTCATTTAAAGTTGCTCTCTGTATCAGAGACATGAGCTCAGGTAGCTAATAACAAAAAAGATCTTCCATGATGAAGCACTCATAAAGCTAAATGTAATATAATCCTTCCTGTTTATTTTAGTAAGCACTCATATGGACAAATATTGACAAGTAATACACACATTGATGATTCAGGATCTCATAACACAGTTTACCAATTCTAAGATACAGAGACAAAATAAGTATTCTTAATGTCATTGTGGAACATTCTTCTAAAATGCAACTATCTTACAAACAGATGAAGATACCTTTCAGAGCCATATGCCAGTAACACCAGGAAAATAAACTGCAGGAATACTTTTCTAAACTCGTAAGTCCTCAAAATTTTTCTCTCCGTAAGAATTTTTGTTCTGTAATCATGATAGACCTTTATATGCTGAAAAGTTTGATACATCTGGCATATGCTTCTTTTAATATTTACATTAATAAACTTTCAAGGGAAACACTAAATAATATTTGAAAAAAGCAAACTTACATTCGCAAAGTAACAATTAACTCTAAAAACCAACATATTTATAAACTCTCCATTGGTTCAGGCTTCATTATTTTTTAATATCAGTGATTCTTAATGCAACTTGAAACATTTATAATCTTGTAAGTTTCAAAGAATTATTTTATAACTTGGCTTAATTTGTGAGAAAATAGTTTATATGAATGCCAGTTGTACTTCTTTGGAAAGACAAATGTAAACCTATTTAGTGATCTGATTTTCTCTTTCATCTTGTCTCCAGTTTCTGTGTAGATTTATAATGTTCATTGTTTCCAATTTTAACAAATCACCTAATGGCAGAAAGGAAAATATGTTAACCTTGGAATTATTTGCAGTTGGAGAAATCCCTTTTGTCTGGCCCATACAGGGCCTGCAATCTGTTTTAAACACAGATTGTCTGTCTTTCGTCTGACAGCCACCAAGCTGCACAAATTACTTTCTGCCTGTTCACCTGTTTGCAGCTGCATCTGTAAGCTAAAGATTCTGCAGTTTGACTTGAGCAACCACTTCAGGATTGATGACATGTGCTGCTGATAAAGTGAGCAATTTGAAGAAATTACTGGCTATAGTTATTGAAAGACATCTGGGCATGAGCTGAGAACTAGAAGCCTTCAATCATGTGCTTGCAACCTGCAGTGGCGGCAGTAGTGTTTGAAGTGATATCCTACTAAAAGAAGCTGGCCCTGGCACTAAATAACCCAGCAATGTATGGAACATAATCTCTCAAATGAGTAATAAAAGGCTCTGTCTTGTAGCTGTAAAAACTTGAGGTTTGGTCCTTTCTTAAAATATTTTTATTTTATTTATAATTCATCTTTAACTTATTAACAATCTTTCCTGTTTCTATACTTTAATGAATTAACTTTCCATCTTTTATTTCCTACATAATTAGTTTATTTCAAACTCCTACTACTATTACCATAAAAACAGTCAACATTTATTCAATACCTTCTATATGCTCCACACCCTAACCCTAGGAAAAGTTTTATATCTATCACCCTATTAATATATCAACTTTATTAAAATAGGATTACTACTCCCTTTCCCTGGTAGAAAAACTCAACTATAACTCTAAGAAATGAAACTAATCAAACAATTGTGAGTAACAAGGCTACAATTTGTCTCCTAAACAAGAGCTCATTCAACTGTTCTACACTGTCTTTCTGCTCTGCCTTTTTTNTTGCTCTGCCTTTTTTTTTTTTTTTTTTTTTGGAATTTCCTAGTCTCTTGATGTACTTCTGATGTGTGATTAATTGTACATTGTGCCAGACCATTCTATCACTCATGTTAGACATTAGGAGATATGCTTTGGTTTCTATTCTACTTTTCTGTCTCATTATATAAAACTTATTCCAAATGAAGCAGTCTTCATGAGTTGAGAAGCCTGATTCAATCAAAATTCATATTTAAAAAAAACGTATTCATGTATTTATTTCAGGGGGAGGGGCAAAGGGAAAGGGAATGAGGGAATCTCCAGCACACTCCCCACTGAGCGCGAGCCGGACACATAGGGCTCAATCCCAGGATCCTGAGATCATGATCTGAGCTGAAATCAAGAGTCAGATGCATAACCAACTGAGCCACCCAGGTGCCCCCAAAATTCATAATTTTAAAACTAAGGGACAACTATAAAAGATTTTCACGTTTGTTGAAATCAGATGATAAAGTTCAAGTAAACTCACGCTGGAAATAAAAGCAAATGCACATCCTTTTATGACAAAGCAGTGCCTACTACTCAAGAAAGAGAAATCATACCTACTAAGGTGCTACTTAATAAAAGTAAAGGCATTAATAATAATTACAAGTTTAGTGTTATCATAACAATAATACTCATTATAGAAAACATCAGCACAAATATAATTAAGGAACTATGATAAGGCAGTTCTAGAAATATAAAGTCAAAACAAACTTATATCAATGCCAGAATAAGAATCAATATATTTAGATGTAATATGTGAAGCACACATTCAGCATGTTTCAAATGCAAAACTGGCTAGAATAAGCCAACATATTTTTTATTGTTAAATTTTTCTAATAAAATTTAATGATTTTGGATGAGCACTTGAACTCCTTTTCTCTCCTTACAAATATTTTTCAACTAGCAGAGATCAAATAGAGTGATAGAGAAAAACCATTAGAAGTTATAGGTAAAGCAAAACCAAAATATAACCATTCAGATAACCAGTTTTCATTGTGCAATGTCTAAAAAAATTCTTAATTTGTATACATATTTCAAATATAGTAAAGGTCAATACTTTTAAAAAGTCAACTAAAACATGCCATGCTGATTAATACTAGAAATATGAAAAATTCATTAACTGGTAAGCCATGATACGTCTTTGAGGAAATTGACTATATCAAACACTAATCAGAAGAATTCCAATTCAAATAAATCTACAGGTAAGCAGCAGACATGAGAATTCTAATTTGCACATATTAATTTGAAGATCAATATTTCCAAGTATCAAATTATTTTTCTTGTTTAGAATTGACATATTAAATAAAACAGATATATTCACTTAGAGGTAACATGTTAAAAGAAACCAAAATCCTGACTCTTTCAAAACTTCTGAATAAATACCTTTTCTTCTGTTTTCAGGTTGATGTTTAAATTTGCCTAGACTTTAAAAATATTATCCTTATAAATACCGGTGTTTTTCAGAACAAACTTAAATACATTGGTAAAAATGCCACCCCAAACTATCATTTCAGCTTGCTAAAATTAAATATACTGATAATACAGAAAGGCTAAAACCTTCAAGTTAAGTAACTATATAAATTTGGCTTTCACATTTCAGGATTCATAAATTGGATTAAACATAGCCCTGACTAACTCTAGCCACAAAGAAGGATACATATCATTAATGATTATAATCAATCGAGCCTTTATTTATATGATACAGCAACAATATTCTTCCACATAAAGATAATAGTTAAGAATTACCATGCATGTATGTCACTATCCTCTTTCCTAATCATGTCAAGAGTTCATATTTTTAATAGCACCTTTTATTTTAAAAGACCTAAGTCGTGAGAACATTCTTATGTACCACTTCATAACTTTGACACAAAGTACGTATAAAAAGATTAGACTTTATTTGGTATAAAATCAGTTGGCAGTTTTACATCTGTGCATGCAACATAAATACACCAGCTGGCATCTCAAGCACACACACATATGGACTTCAAAACAGAAACTTCCTTATGTGCAGCACTGCCAGGGTAATTTTGTATCCTCTGCATACTACAGCTATTTGTCAGGCCCTGCAGGTGTGCACTGCACATAAACACACAGCTGTAGTCCAGCAAGCCAAGTGTTCCATCAAACACATAAAGGGAGACCTCAGCAGTTGGATTAGTCATCCTTACAACAGGTCCAGGGAGAACAATATGGGTTAGTATTTTTGGAAAAAGCATGGATGGGAAATTTATGATTATGCTAGTCTTACCAAATAACTGGTGGATTGTGTCATTTTTAAAGCAATGCCTACTTATTAAGTTTTTGTGAGAATGGCCAGAGAAAAGTGGAATTTGTTTTTTTAGCTTCAAATATAAGCGATAATCTATAAATTGGTTTATTAAGTGAAAAATGTGAAAAGGTTTTCAGATCTGTCTTTGGCTTTTGGAAGCTATTGTCAATGCATACCTTGGCTATAATATTTACAAATCATAATCAGTATACCTTAAAACATTTCCCAGTTCTATAATATATTTTATCGTACCTATAATTCTACTTTTCAATTCATACACACTTAAGATTAATGTGCAATGTATGTGATTTCTGTCCAGAATTACCCAGAATATTTAACTGTAAAAAGTTAACATGCTACATTAACATTAGACTATAAACAAATATTTAGTTCTCAAATATGATATGAGAGTACATTAACCTACAAATGGCTAGGGGAATAAATGAAAATAAAGACATGAACATTTTGCACTCATGTGAAATCTCCCAACCAAATTAAATGTGACCTTATTAATATTCTTTAAAATACCAGGTAAGCACTTCAGGCAGTTGATAATTATGACTACTTTAACCACATTTCCCCCAAAATGCTCCAAGTCCACCTGGCAGTTGACAAAACATGAAAGATAACTTAGAAAATGAGCTTGAATGCATTATGTCTAATATACTAATCTTCAGTGAACTTGAGGTCAAAGAGTTAGTAATCAAGAAACACCAGCAGTCTCTGACATCAAGTGATTCATGTTTTCTTCTATCTGGAAGGTATAAAGGAACTTAAAATCATATTAGTCTGATACAAATCCCACCTTTTTTACTAGAAGCCTAACTTTATTAAGTACTACTCTAATTCAGTCACAAAAATATGATCTAAAGTAAGAAAAGTAAATGAGAGGGAAGGAGCAAAAGGCTTATAATTATTGAAATTCTTTTAAAGTAAATTATCTCATCTTATTTTGTTCTTTTATGTAACTATAAATAGGAAATATTTGGAATTCAACTTGGATCCCCATATTACTGATGGGTCCCTGAGGTGTGATTCACAGCTCTTTAAAGCTTCCTAGTAGCTTAAATGCTCCAGGATCCATCAGGCTGAGTTTTGGTTCTGAACCTCAAAACAACCCTTTATCTACAATCTGTGTCAAACATTTACATCAGTATTCTTTGGCCTGAAATATTGTCATCAAGAAAAGTGTCAAATGGTAAGGATGAGTCAAGTGTCATGGCATTCGATGTCCACATTAAAATACAGTTACAACAAATTTTATTTATTACAAACTGTTCCAGTTGTTTATTCCACTGGAACTACTCCAAAACTTGGTGGCTTATAACAACGATCTATTTTTATCTCTTACAATTGTGCAGATTTTTGGACTCATATGAATGGTTCTTGCCTGAGTCTCTCTCATGCAGCTCCAATCAGATGGCTGGGGCTAATACAATCTGAAGTCTCATTTGAGCTAAAGATTCAAGATGGTTTCATCACTCATGTCACATCCATCAATCAAGATGACTAGAACATTTGGGAGCCAGATAGCAAGCATCTCTCTCTCTCTCCTCTCTCTCTCTCTCTCTCTCTCTCTCTCTCTCTCTCTCTCATTCCATACAGTAGCCTCTCGATGAAGCTAGATTCAGTTTCCTCACAACATGACAGTCTGAGGGACACTAGACTTCTTAAATGGTGGCTAACCTGGCCCAAAGCAAATATTCCAAGTGACTCAGGCAAAAACTGCGAGGCCTCTTATAATCTACCCTCAGAAGTCACACAGTAACACCTTCTCCACAATCTATCAGTCAAAAGTGAATCATTACAGGACTAGCCCAAACTCAAGGGGACAGGTCTATTGAATAATATAAATAATGAGAAACCTGACCCATGACCATCTTTGGAGACCAGCTATATCATTATAATCATAATATTTTTTAAAAATGCTATGTTTTGCTTGCAATTAATATGTTAATGATTTAATATTTTATTTTTGTAATTATTTTATTAATGATATTCGTATGTACGGACTTGATTATAATTACAGTAACTAAGGTATAACAAGGTATGACACAGATTTCATTTTTTTCAAGTTGATTTCACTGATTCCTTAGAAGTTTAGAAGTTAAATCTGCACCTAAGATTAATTCTAACTGTTTGCCTCAGTCACCAAAAATGAGACATCTTTAGGAGTTTAAAACATTCATTACAAATATTGAAAAGCTAGTCATATACCTAAATGAATCATATCTCACTTGTTTAGAAGTTCTATACTTAGTAAACTAGGACTTTTAAGAGATCTCTTAAAAGGAAATGAATTGGGAGTCAGAGGAGCCGGGCTGATTAGAACAAATAGCCAGCTATCCACACACACATACACACATGTACAGACGACACCCAGGAAAAACCATAATGAGCAGAATATTCTTGCTTGTGGGAGGTTGGGAACCAATTCTATAATGCTAAGAGCTAAATGAAAGAATGCATTTCTCCAGGACATAATAGAATGAAATAAGAATGGAAGGGATAAGTGAATATTTAAAATTTTTCATTATTTGGTAGGGGGATGTTCTACCCTCTATCCATTTAAAAAACACTGAAAACAAACACTAAAAACCATAAAAAGGCAAAATCCCCATAATTACACGGCTTTTTTAAAGTTTATAAAAAAGAAGGCCTACCATACTCTACTATCCACCTCATCCATATCCTATGTTTTCCCAAAAGGTAACAACTGGTACTTGTTTTATATGTACCATAAAACGTCTTCCACACCCAACTATCAATTTACCTACCTACCTGACCTGTGCATCCATCATTAACATACACACATGTATGCACACACACACATACATGAGTAGAACAATCATTCTCTTAACAGTAAAGCTGGCATGGTGCTGTACATATTGGTCTGCGACTCACTTTTTATTTAGAACCTATCAACCTATCCTACCTATTTTAATAAATGATGGATATTAAATAGGATGGCATAATTACGCATAGCATGGATTTATGATATATATATACAACATCAATGAATCACATAGACATTCTACTGAAAGAAACCAGATACAAAACAATATATGCTATACGATTGCATTTACATGAATTTCAAAGATAGGCAAAACTAACCTACAGAGACAAGAAATCAGAACAAGAACTATCAGGACTAACTCACAAGAGTATATAAAGAAACTCCCGGACACAGTCTGGAAAACTTTTAAATTATTTCTGGTCTAAGACACAGAAGACCATGTCTCAACAGATCATTTAATATCTTTGCTTCTTTTTTTTTCAATTGCAAATAAATAACTCTCAAAATACTAAGTCATTGTTTTCCACATTTGGAAACAGTAGAGGAAGCTGAGGTTCTGAGAGGTCAAGTAACTTAACCGAACTCCCAGGACTAATCAGGGAGAAGCCACATCCACAACACCAGCTTTCTCAGTCCTGATTCACAGCTATTTCTTTCTCTTTTAAAAATGTACTTTCTAGACTACATTACAAGTTTTATTGGATGTTTTCACCTGTTCCAAGCAAAAGTGGTAGGAAAAATAAAGACAAATCTACATTTAAAATGTAAGGGTTTTGAAATACTCTGTCAAATCTTCCTCCTAAAATAAATATAAACTTCAGCTGCTTAAACACAATTGATATAATGAACTGGAAAAAGTAGAGAGTGAGAAAAAAATAATCGGAAAGTTATGCTTCAATTTATCACATTGATTTTTTGCTGATAGATTTACAGATAATTTTTATTTCATTCTCTGTGTTTTCTAGTAATTCCCATATTCTACAATGTATTTTTGTGTAAAAAAAATATATAAAATGTTATATATCTAATAAAAGAAATTCATTAAGTGGAAATACATACTTCTTTTGACCTATAGTCCTATAGTTTAGATCCATCTTACAGAAAGAATATGGAAAACATGTGTTTATTAATATGAAAAATTATCTGTTATTATCACTATAAGGAGTGGCAAAAAGAAGGAAATATCCTAAATATTCATCAAGAAGGGAATAACTGAATAAATAATAGTACTCAAATACTATAAAATAGTATGCAGCTATTAAGTAGAACAAGTAGCATCTCTACTATTATGTTGGAATAATAACCGTAACAATGGCATTAACTGAAAAGGCAGGTTCCTAAATATATGTACAAACTCATTTAAATACAACACACAAATTTCAACACAAACCTAAAAATGTATTTGTATGAGCATAGAGAAAATGAGGTGGAAAAAGGAGTAGAAAGGAAATTAACTCTTTAAAAAGTATTTCCTTATATATCCATAAATTGCTACCCATGTTAAAATAAACATTACTTTAACTTAATAAAAAATTTAAAGATATAAAACAAATGCCCAAGCTTTGTATCATTTATAAGCAATATTTTGCTTATTAAATGTTATAGTTATAATCGTCAATTTTCATAGTTTGAAATTCTTATCAAATAATTCAAAAAGGGTCTGTAAAAGCAAACACTACACATTTGTGGTGGGAAAAAAATACCACCAGGTATCTCATTTACTCCAAAAGTTAAAATATGGTTGTAGAATTGGAGTTTTTCATAACTGCTCTGATGTTGAGGACAGTTGACACAGAATTATAAAATGGCAAGAGTTTCCAGAAATTTCTACACATGGGAAATGCCATACTTTTTTCCTCCATTCTCCACTTGCCTTCTTTTAGCAGTTTTATAGGGTGAATATAGTAGGTCATTTGCTGACTGTACCTAGAAACAAATCCTTCTAATTTATCTGCTCGCTTCTTCAGCAAACATGGTAAAATCATTACTGTTTTATACTTGTCATTACAAACAGATTTTTTAAATTCCACTGAATTGATATCAACAAATGAATTACATTTTAGACTTATTATTAAAGCAAAATCCATAAGAACTCTTTTCCGGACTTTAGACAATGCCTCTGTGACACATTTGGTCAATGAAAATGAATGGAAAACAGTAGTGATTTGAAGCAACAGCCAGTAAATGGTACTGTGGTTTACCACGAGTGGTATGCACACCATATTAGACCAGAGTTAACTAAATTAAACCAATTCTTGTATTGTTAAAATGTGTCCTGTATTATTTATTTGGATACTACACAACTGCTTTTAAACCTTCAGATCTCCATCTCCCACTCACAGTAAACACTATTCTTTGTCATCCAATTGGTAATGAAATCAATAAGAGGTTACCAAAGTGTTCTACTGTAGCAAAAACAAAAAAGCTAAATTTTTTTTATTTATGGATTACCCTCTATTTCACAGTAAGTAGTTTTAATAACTACCTTACAAAGGAACTGAGAGTAAATACTGTATACATTGACCTAAGGGGAAAATGAAGTAACACACAGAATATGTTTTACGGTAATATTCTTCGTGTATAAATTATGTTGGAAGGTACTTTGGTTTGTTTTTGTTTTTTTTAAGTGGATTTAATGTAATGCATTACTTAGCTGAGAAGAAAAATACTTGGCAATGGTTCTCATTGTACATGCTGAAACTTCTAAGAAATCCTCCAAATTTATATATAATATACAATCTACTAATTGTTAATTAAAATAGAAACTAGCTTAGAAAATTTTTAGAATAAAATGTAATATTTTGATGTTCTAAATCCTTTCTTCTAAAATTACCCAACACTCTGTATACTAGAGCAATTGATAAATATGTTAGGCACATAGAAGAAAAAAACAACACAGCATACTATTTAGCTGTGGCCAAAGCCAAATATCATCATAATAAAATACATTTCTGGAACATAAGAATAAGTATAAATTCTAATAAAAAAGTAACTATTGTTATAAATTTTTATTAAGCATTTTAAGAGCTGACTTAATATGACAGTATAGTACACAAACATTCTCTTACCTTCTGTCAGCTGTTATATCTGTAGTTTCTACACATTTGCAATACTCAATATAGGCTCAATTTCAAACGAAGTAGATAGGGGAATAAGACATTTTTTGGCTAACACTGATGATACTGATGTTTCCACCAAGTTATTAAGGTTTCCTTCCTCTGTAATAAAAATTAGTTTAAAACCTCCATAGGAAGGCTTATAAAGTATTCTTATTAACAGTCCTTAATTCTGACCAGGAATAGGATGTATACTAGATATGTCATTTTTCTCTAACGCTTCCTCCTTTGCATATTCTGTATTTTTTCATTATTATATTTGAATCAAGGATCTTCTTAGGTACTGCTGAATATCATTTTGAGTTCTCTCTCCTCAGTCCTTCTGATTTCTGCCTTTAATTCAACTTTATAAGATGTAAAGAATTCCTAAATAGGAATTCATATATTATCTTTAGACTTACTGCTAAAAAGTTAAATAACTAGAAAATGAATGAAAATGAATACAATTATCAATCTCTTTACCTTATCACTGAACCTTGCAAATATCACTTTTCTGCATAAAATTAACAGTTTCACAACTATTGGTCCTTACAGTATTTTACTCTTATAATAATAAATATTGATATTTAAGTCGCTGACAGAATTTCAACACAAAAAACCTATGAGAAAATGCTCATTCTTAATTATATAGAGAATGCTCACCTGTAACTGAAAGTGAAAATTGAGACATCAATAATAAATCTAAGTGACATGTCTCATTTTACTGATTTTGTTAGGCTATTATATATGATGATAAGTATTTTTACACACAAATTCAAGAATGCCAGAAATGACACTGAAGTAGCTATTCTGTTGTTCAGTCTTTCAAAGGCTGAAACCAGAGCTAAAGCTGAAGAACAGATTTTAGATGAATACCCAAACTGAATCTGTACTTGCATATCACCCTAATAAACCAATAATCACATTTAAGGTAACAGTAAAAACAGCAACAATTTTCTTTTCTAGAACAGTCATGATACATCAGACATTCCATATTATTTCACTTACTTCTCACTATAGGCTTATAAAGCAGTACCACTGGTCTTCCTCATTCTACAGAGAAGGAAACTGAGTCATGTGCCTAAGTCACATGATTAATAAATGGTTATGCTATTACTAAACAAGGTTCAAACTAGCACTCACAAGACACTTGGCAAAACTGGAACTTAATTTCCAATAAACAATATGAGCCTTAAATAAGAGTCAAAGATAACTAAAATCATTCTCAATTAGGCAAGTTAATGTAAGGGTGGAGAGGAAGTCCTAAAAATTCCTATGGGAGAAAGGTAAACTTCTGATCCCAAGAAAAATAAGAACAGCTCTGGAAGCCAGCAATGTGCAGGTTTCTGCTATATGCAAGAAACCTGGGATCTTTAAATTCTGTCCTGTACTACACCAGAGAGCTGTCTGGATCCAGTAAGGGACTAGTTAAACTGTAAAAATTAGCAACACATTCTCATGAAGAGTTTCAAATGCCTAAATAAAATTTCTACAAAGAAGTTTACTTGCCTTTTTCAGAGCTAAGGCCAAAAAATAAACAAGTTCTATGTAGTCAAGTTAAAAATTAAAATATGGTTCTTATAATTGAATATTTAAAAACAAATTAATGAGTTACTATTGAAATACGGAGAATGGGTAAGACAAACTGATAATGGACTTGATGTGGACATGCCTGTGTGTATGTGTATCTTTTCTGTAGATACTACTGCCAACAATGTAGAATTAATTCTCCAAGTGACTACATAGTATGTTGTAAGTCAGAAGTCAAGGCATATTTGCATTATGACTATTGAACGGGGGATATCATAAGCAGGAGTAAACTTTCAAACCATGAGTCAAACTGTCTCACTCTTTTGGTTAAAATCCTCTAGTGACCTCTCATTACAATAAAATAAACTCCATCCTTACCATGGTTTGCAAGGCTCTGGTGGCTCCCACCAACTCTCTGGCCTCATTTCCCTCCCTCCCTCCCTCTTCTCCAGTGAAAGTGGCCTTCTTTCTTTCTCTCCATTTTGCCAAGCCGTTGCGCATAACACAGGCCCTATGCTGGATGCCCTTACTTGGAATATCCTTCCACCACATCTTTGCCCTACATGAGAACAGGGTCATGCCTGCTTTGCTTACATCATCCATGCTCAGCACTACTCCTAGCACAGAGTAAGTATCTGATGACATTTACTGACTGACTAAATTAATGAATGTTATCATCTCAAGTGCCCCATAGATCAGTTTTCAACAAAGGACACACTGCCCAGCTGCAAGGAGTGTGATTAGCTGACAGCCTGCAGGTGTTAAGCTTTGTTAACATTTGCCTCAGCTTTCCAGTCAAAGACATACTCCTCTCAGAAAGTCCAGAGCCAACACCTGAGAAATGGTGGAAGAGCCTAGGTATTTCCACCCAATGCAGGACTCCTCCAACCTTTGTTCCGAAGGTCTCTGTTGGGTTGGTAGGGACTTGATCAAGTCAGCATCACAACGTGATGATTGCTCCTGATCAATCCTCATCCCACTCTTGTCTTTTCACAGGTGTTCCTCCCCAGTAAACCCTCAGCAATCCTAACTCCACTCAGTGTCTGCTTGCTGAAGAAGCCAACAGGCAGTGTTCCCATTTCAAAATCACTCCTTATGCCTATAAATTAAAATGGTATTTTTAACAATGCCCAGAGCTTTCAAATCAAGGATCTGATGAAATGGTTACCACAACCCTCATTCTCCATTACATTCACACAAACACACACACACTCAGTCTCTCCCTCCCTCCCTCCTTTCAACTCCTAACAAAACCACAGGGCACTTAGCAGATTGTTACTTTTTTTACATATAATTCTTAATTCAAATGTTATCTCCTCTAGGAAGCCTTCAATAATAATCAAATGCTCTTTTCTGTGACTCCCTTTTGAATATCTAGCAGCACCTACCACATTATTCTTACATGTTTCTATGTCTATTTCCCTATTAGGGATGGAGTTCCTTCAGTATACACCTGCCTCATCCTAATAACCCTTGCACCTTATAAGGCAGGTGGTTCAAGTGAGATGTCCCACAAATTTCTTGATGACGAAAGAAAATGAACTAAATTAAAAAAAAAAAAACTTTTAAAAGCATAAAATTTTTACACAGTTTTATCTGTAAGTTTAAATACTATAGTCAGCACAAACACCAAACTAAAAATAAAATAACTTTATTCTTCTTGTGAATAAACTTCATTTTGAGAGGCAGTTACTAACGTTAAAATTTACAGCTACTATTCAATTTAGAGGGCTATTCGTTTTGAACTTTTTAGAACACTTCCTTACAAATAATATATTAGTTACCAAGGAAAAATGAAGCACTGCTTTTTACAACTCATTAAATTTCTTTTCAACTTCATATACCCTCTCAGTTCTCAATTACACCCTCCTGGGACAACATCAGGCCAAACATTCCTACCATTTGAGCATAAAATAAAACGAAACCATGAAACATACACAAAAGAATAAAGTACCTACTAAAAAAGCATTTTATGAATTAGAATTTTTAATTTTGAGAATTGTTTAACACCAATGGTTAAGACACACTAATTTTTTTTTAATTCAGTGAGTTAAAATGAGCAAACAGCATTACTCCTACACATAGTAATCACAGAATAGGTGAACGATTTTTAAATCCTAGTATTTTAAAGGAAGGCTAAGCCTCCCATAGGAAATAAAAGTGGAAATGAGTCCAAGGGAGAAAATGGCTTGGTTCCACACCCTTAAAATTGCCTACAGCAATGCATCAAAAAATAAAATAAAATAAGCCCCCAGAGTCTGGGTCAGCAGCATAGTGTTACAACTTAAGCATTGGGTCATCAGTGGCAATGGTAGGCTGATTAAGGGTTGAGGTAATATATTTACTTACTGTAGTAAGGAACTGTGTAACAGTACTGCCAACAGTACAAAGAGTTCTTGTGTGGATATCATGTACAAAGAAATACTATAGCCATCTGCTTATATTTTAATACTGAAATATGAAACATACCAGAATAGTTTAAGAAATAAACACAGATAAACTATATTATAAACACTAATAGTTCAACCTGTTAAAAAAAAATAAAATTGAAATTCTCCAGCAATCCATTAATTATATTTTCTAAGAAAAAAACATTTCAATTTTCATACTCATTAAAATCTGATCCTAATTGAAATAACCTTCCTCTAACATAGGGATGAGAGCAAAAATACAATGGTAATATGGAAAAAGGCAATTTTTCAAGTAATAAAGCCACTCTCAAATATAAATAAAGCTTGTTAAACTTATGGCATTAATACATTAAATTTAACACTGATTTGTCTGCATATTTAACAGGCAACTCCAATTAGTAGAATATATATGTATGCATTACATTATGTATATTTTTATTGAAAGCTCTTGGTAAACCTATTTTGCAATTAACCAAGAAAAGAGTCAGAGAGAAGAAGAGTCTGACTGTATTTGTGTTCCTGGCACAAAGTGCCTGGCACAAAGAATGGCATACCATGTCTGTGACATATATACATTTACTAAATGCAAAAATTAATGAATATCCCACGGTCAGTTTTTTTAACCAATAATTTTGATTTCTGAAAGTCACTATAAGTAACCTATAACATATATTGTCAGCAAGATTGATACTAAGAATCATTACACAAAAGATGATGTCCAAGAATCATAAAAACTGTCCCTATCTTGATTCAATATTTCTTAGGATATTTTTGCAGGAAAATAACTCTTAAAAATACTAACATGCAGAAGATGCAAAATGCTTTACCTAATAAACAACTATCAATCACCTAAATTCCAGGTGTTAATGAATCCCTGAAAAATTAACTCAATGGAATACTATTTAATAGTTCAATTTAAAAACATTTTTGATGCACAGACTACATATCTGGCATCATGCTAGATGACTTATTCTGTGAACAGAAAAGAAGTACACCTATCTTAAACCAGGGTATATGAAGCTTTAGTTAAGTCTCAAAGAAGTAGTTAAGCAGAAAAGAGGAGGAAATGACTATAAGGTAGGAAAAGTGATCCAGGTAGATTTAACACCAAGCAACAATGAAGAAGTGTTAGATTATGTGTGCTTGGGCAGCCAGTATTTCAAAACAGCTAAAGGAAAAAAAGCTAAAGGGCTTGAAGAACATTTCCAGAGTCTGAGAGATCATGAAAGGACCTTGTACTGATTTGCAATGAAGTTCCAATTTTATCTTGAAGACAAATGGGAAACCACTGAAGGACATAATCAGAATTCTATTTTATAAAGACCACAGACTGCAATAGAGAGAAAGAACAGGAAAAGAACAAGAAAGGACAGGGAGATCACTTGGTAAGATCCCAGCTGAAAATAAGACATGATAACACAAAGTAGAGGCCAGAGATCAGATTTTTTTTTTTAGAAAGCATTTTTAATTTTTAAATTTAAATTCAACTTAATTAACATATAGTGTATTATTAGTTTCAGGGGTAGAATTTAGTGATTCATCAGTTGCATATAACATCCACTGCGCATAACATCAAGTGCCCTCCTTAATACTCATCCCCCAGTTACCCCATCCTCCCACCCAACTCCCCTCCAGCGATTAAGAGTCCCTCATGGTTTGCCTCTCTCTCTGTTTTTGTCTTATTTTATTTTTCCTTCCCATCGCCTATGTCCATCTGTTTGTTTCTTAAATTCCACACATGAGTGAAATCATGATATTTGTTTTTCTCTACCTTATGTCCCTTAGCACAATGCTAATTCCATTCATGTCATTGCAAATGGCAAGATTTCATTCTTTTTTGATGGCTGAATAATATTCTGGTGTGTGTCCATATATACATATAGATATATACATATATATATATATATGGACACACACTGGACCTTCCTTGTCTATTCTTCTGTTGATGGACATCTGGGCTCTTTCCATATTTTGGCTATCGTGACACTGCTGCCTTAAACACTGGAATGTAGGTGCCCCTTTGAATCACTTTGTTTGGATCCTTTGGATAAACAGAGGTCAGATTTAAGAGGAAGAACTGAGGGACTCCTGGTGGCTCAGGCAGTTAAACATCTGCCTTCAGTTCAGGTAATGAGCCCGGGCCCTGGGATGGAGCCCCACGTCGGGATCCTTGCTCAGCGGGAAACCTGCTTCTCCCATTCCCTCTGCCTGTTGCTCCCCTTGCTTATGCTTTCACTCTCTGTCAAATAAGTAAAATCTTTAAAAAAAAAAAAAGAGGAAGAATTGACAGAACATGATGACTTCTAAGTGTCATGCATAAGACAACAGGTTAATAATGGTGGTACCCTTAGTTATGATGAGAGAGGAAGAGTTAAATTTCATCTTGAATATTAATGAGTTTTAGATCCCTTAGCACATGCAAATCAATTCATCAGTTTCAGGAAGAAGATCTGGGCTAGAGAATTCAATATAGCAGTTGTCAATGTATGAGTGGTAGCTGGAGCCACATAGAAGGAAGAGCTTACTCCAAGTACTTCATCAAAGTATAAAAGATGAAGGAGAAGAGCCCACAAATCAAGAATACAGTTCTATGTGTGTCAAATATAGAGTCAAGATAGATAAAAACTACAAAATATACACTGGGTTCAGCATCAAAGCTAAGTAGAAAAGCAACATGTATATCATTCTAAGTTATTTCTCTGTGAAGGAAAAAAGGAAGATAAATGAGAAGTTGAGGGGGACTGAGAATCTAAGTAAATTTTCTTTGTATGCTTTTCACAATGAGAGAGACCAAAGTATGTGACCACCAAAAAGAAAAAAATTTTAATGTAATGTTATAAAAGAAAAACATAACATAAAATGGTATATACATAATATAGAACGATATAAAACTTTATGTATAAGGACACGGGTTAGAAGGGAACATGGAAAATTAAAAACTCATGTTATACTTGCAGTAATTTTTTCCTCTTGTGATTTCCTTTAATGTTGTCCTATGCTTTCACAATTTAAAAATGAGTAAAAAGAGAATAACCACTATACGTGTCCTGACTAAATTCCATAATATTAAAATAATTAAAGATGTATAGCCTTATGATTAATAATCTAATGAAAAATATATTCATTATTCAATCCTAATTTTCTAATAATCATCTAACCTAATTCTAAAATGTTCATTCTTTGAAGTGATCTGGTTGTTTCAAAACATCCCAGGTCTATAAGACTTCCATGTCTCACTAAACTTGGAAAATATGAGGCAAATGACATATTAACTTGAACAATCATAAAAATGCATAGAAAGTAAAAGGCTCATTTAATGAAAAAAACTTAGAAATGTTTCCATATGTTTCTATGAAGTATTCTTTCCCCACTAAATGAACACATTCAAGATTTTGTTTCTGGCTTTGTTTCAGAAAAAAAAAAAACCCATCTGCATAGTACAGCACTTACAAGTACATCTCAGTCATGCAATAGTAATGTCACAGCTCATATATCAAATAAAAATCACATTCAAGCCCACACAACCTCACAGACCCAAAATCTTCCTTTCTATTAAGAGTATTCCTGAGAGAGCTTACTGCTAATGTCACATGACTTTTGTTAGAAGTTAAATCCTAAAACTAAAATATCAAACAGTTTGGAGTACAGTTGTGAATGATGTAAAAAGCCACAACTTTCTCTAGGTATAAATTATGAGTATTTCCTTTTTTTTTTTTTTTACAAAAACGGGTGCCAAAGTGGTGAAAAGAAAACATTAACTCGCCATACTGATTTTTTAAATAAAGCATATTTCATTATATTAAGGACATGATAAAATAATGCTTCATGTAATACTTAGAAAAACTGTGACACAGTTTGAATCCATGTCTACTTAATCCCATATATATGTATGTGGAAATATTTTATTACATATTAGAAGTATTCAATTAACTAGAGCAGTTATCACAAATTTCATGTAGTTGTGTAACCAACATTATTGCTACCCTACCCGTGTATCATTTGTGCTATTATTTAATAAAGTAAAGATGCAGCAGTACTGCACAATGGCTAAGAGCTTGGACACTGTCAAAACATGTACTGATATTACAGCTCTACCACCTACTAGATCTATAACCAAGAACAAAACAGTGGGCGCCTGGGTGGCTCAGTGGGTTAAAGCCTCTGCTTTCAGCTCAGGTCATGATCTCAGGGTCCTGGGATCGAGGCCCGCATCGGGCTCTCTGCTCAGCAGGGAGCCTGCTTCCCCCTCTCTCTCTGCCTGCCTCTCTGCTTCCTTGTGATCTCTCTCCCGCTGTGAAATAAATAAATAAAATCTTTAAAAAAAAAAAAAAAAAAAGAACAAAACTGTTCATCTCTCTGTGTTTCAGTTTCTCATCTGTACAATGGGGAGAATAATAATAGTTCCTTCCTCTCAAAACTGTTTTGAGGATTAAATGACCCAATAGATATCAAGTACTTAGAAGAATGCATGGCACATGATAAGCCAGTAATTAGCGAATACAATTTTTTTCTTTAAATTTACTCCAATTTTTTACTTGTACTTCATGATAAATTTATTTCATGAGCAAACTCTTATTCCATAATCTTAAACAATAATATCTGAAATCAAAGTATAACATGTAGGATATATTTTTTCTCAAAATGCTGTAAGATAATTTTTACAATTAAAAACAAAGTTTACAACATACTACTTAAAATCATCTCCAATATCAAAAGTAGTATTGCAGGGGCATCTGGATGGTTCAGCTGGTTGACCATCTGCCTTCGGCTCAGGTCATAATCCCAGGATCCCGGGATCGAGCCCTGCGTCAGGCTTCCTGCTCAGCAGGGAGTCTGCTTCTCCCTCTCCCTCTGTATGCACTTTCTCTCTCCCTCTCTCTCTCTCTCTCAAATAAATAAATATTTTTTTAAAAAAGTGGTATTGCAACAAAGAACACGTAATAATCACATAAGAGCCACCTTTTGAAATACACATTTAAAAACTATGTACCTCAAAAAAAAACATTTTAAATACATTCAAAGGAAATGGAGACATTTAAGTAACTAACATCCTATGATAAATACACTGCTGGATGTTACAAGAAAAATAAACAGTGCTTTCTATAGGGAAAGGGCATTAGAAAACAAAAAATGCAATGCCATTCAATGAGTAACTATCATCCTGTTCCATTCTAGTTTTAAGGATTTAAAAATCCCACTGGTTCTGGGGCACCAGGGTAGCTCCGTCAGTTAACCATGGTACTCTTGATTTCAGCTCAGGTCATGATCTCGGAGTGGTGAAATAGAGCCCCATGCTCAGCAGCGAGTCTGCTTGAGACTGTCTCTCCCTCTCTCCTTCTACCCCTCCCCCTCCCCCTGCTCACGTGTGTGCTCACTCTCTCTATCTCCAAATAAATAAGTCTTTTAAAAATATCCCACTGGGGACACTTGAGTGGCTCAGTTGGTTAAGCAGCTGCCTTCAGCTCAGGTCATGACCTCGAGGTCCTGGGATGAAGTCCTGCAACAGGACTAAGCAGAGAGCCTACTTCTCCCTCTGCCCCTCCCCCTGCTTGTGTGCACTCTCTCTCTCTAACAAATAAATAAAAATCTTTAAAAAAAACCTCACTGGTTCTTCTACCAAACAAAATTCTTCTTAGTTTTAGTTCCTTTCCTTTATTGAATTAAAAAACCCTGTTACCGTTCATAAAATCATGACATAATCTAGCATCTATTTTACTCTTGCTGTCAGTAAAGTTAACAACAATAGCCACCAATTATTAAGCCAGGCACTGTGATGAATGCAATTTATCACTGCAAACCATAAAAAATATATTATTATCCATATCTTACAATGAAGAAGCTGAAAGAATCTAAGCAACATGCTTAAGGATCCCACATTTAGTAAATGGCAACAGGGAGGAGGGAGTAACCTGGGAGAAAAATTGTAACCACAAGGTCCAGACTATATCAGACAGCCAAGAATTGTCCTTCAAAGTGGTCATAAGCTAATTGCATCACTGTTTCATTGACTAAACATTTTTGGTACTCCTCACAACTACATTAATGGTCTACAAGTCATTCTTCTGATTGTCCCAATGATGACAAATCTTGATCACTTTAGGGATAAAAGTGATTATCTGAAAGACATACCATTTAGAACAGTAAAGTAAGTGACACTGGATCTCAACAGATCTTTATATTCTAACACACAACATGACTTTACACATATACATGAAATTACATTTTGGTTCTCTCTGTGACACTCAATTTTTAAAAGAAATGTGTATTTAAAACTAAGGTACTAATTTTCTCACATATCTGCTAAATTGCCTATAAAAACTTTTTAAAGAAGTTTTTAAAATCTGTGAACATAGCAATGTCTACAGATTGGAAAGTACTGGCCAAAAGAATTACTTTGAAAAGCAAGAGTCACTTGGATACAGAAGCTTTCATTACAGTATAAAGGATAAGCTTCAGAGACATATTCTTCTTTAGAGCATAGCCATTAAAGAGTCTCTCTGGTTTTAAAAGCTAGTATTTTCTCATTTTAGAATTTTCCTCATTTTTATCTTCAAATAGCTTATATGAAACCTCCTCATTATATTTCAAAATATTTTGTGTGATCAGTCTGTGATCAGCAATACTGCTCAAAATTCTGACTAGTAAAGAATTTTTTTTTTTAAAGTAAAGAATAAAATTAGGAAGAGTTTCTCAGTTCTTCTGGTCAATCTTCGGATTTGCAATCAGTCCAAAATCGTGTTAGCTCTTTCACCAATGTACAGACTCAAGTTCAAGCTACAGATTTCCTAGGTGTCCAATATAACCTGTAACTTTTCTTATTTGTCCCAATCAAATCTTAATTTTATTACCTTAATCCAAAGCACATTTTAATCTTTGTACTTCTTCTTGGCCTTAGAGATTCACATTATACAAATAACTTCGATCAATTCAGAAATAACACCTAGTTTAATGTGCATATATTTTTCATTTTTTCCATCATGACATCAATAATAAAAATGAGTCTAGGTGAAATACCAATAGATATCTGATGAAGATTCCAAACCATCAGTTACTATACTTTGTATAACACAATAATATGTATTTCTTAGAACTCAGAAATAGAAATCCAACTAGCTTAAAACGCTGGAATTAACTGGCTTATAGAATACAAAGGACTTGAAAACCCAGTGATAATAAAGAAAAGACCAGACCTCAAAACCATTGGTACTAGAGTCTCAAATGACTCCAGAACTCTGTTTCCTTATCACTTTAGATCGCTTTCTCTGCAGACCTGATCTCTCACCATACCAAGATATAAACAATGATAATTCCTAATCCCTACATTCTATGTCTTCCGCTAATAGAAAAAACTAATCTCATTTTTTTTTATTCAATGTTCGAAAATCCCAGACAAGGATTCTGATTGGCCCAATTTGGGACCTGTGGACTTTTAACTTACAGGTAGGCACCATCACTGACTCAGCATGGGTAAGTACCTACCCCTAGTCAAACAGAAAGAACAAACTAAAAGAGCATACCAGGCTTGGCTACAACATTATGGATTTATGTGAAAAAGGAACAGCTACCCCCAAGGGGAACCTTAACCTCCACTCCACCTCTTGAAGCAAAGCCATAGACTTAATGGGGCATTTGATACATGGAGGTTCCCCAAAATGCCAGATTCAGTAAAGGTTCAACGAAACTGAAACATAATGGTGTCCACTGTGCTACTACAGCTATTCAACCTTGGCTCCCACAGTGTGTGAACCAGCTCAGTGAGCAGAATTCAAAGGCATTCACATAATTCTGCCTAATGGTACCTTGATAAATCCTGTTTTAATTTACTAACCCTTCAGCTGTTGTCATTAGCCTAGGTGTTTGGTCTGCCACTTGAAAACTACAAACTGGCAGATTAGAGGCTAAAAATTAGATGTTGCAGAGTATAGAAGATAAATAGTATAGGGGCGCCTGGATGGCTCAGTCAGTCATGTGCCTGCCTTCAGCTCAGGTCATGATCTCAGGGTCCTGGGTTTGAGTACCCCATTGGGCTCCCTGCTCAGTGGGGAGCCTGCTTCACCCTCTTCCACTCTCCCTGCTTGTGTGTTCTCTCTCTTTCTGTCAAATAAATAAATAAAATCTTTAAAAAAATAAGTACTTAGAAAATAAATCTGACAATACTTGGTGACTGATATACTGTGGGTAAATGATAAAACACAAGCAGTGAGCCATATTTGCCAAGTCCTGATCTAAACAATGGAGAAAAATGCACAAGTTGAGATAGGTGATCGGAGCAGACACCTGTCCAATAAGAAACAATGAAGTAAGTGTCCCAACAAGCAAATGTGATGTAATCAATAATTACCTTAATAAAAGAGGGGGGGCACAGATGCCTTCAAATAGGTCTGGTAACAGTTAGAGGGGAGTATCACATCCAGAAGGTTAAAAGTAAAGAAAAGCCTCCAGAATCTATGGCAGTCTGGAAAGATAAATTTATAACTTTAGTATCTATTTTTGTTTTTCTTTTAAGATTCTGAGAGAGAGAGAGAGAGAGCACACATACACGAGTGGGGGGAGGAGAAGAGGGAGAGGGAGCTCAGAGCCTGATACAGGCTTGATCTCACAATCCTGAGATCACGGCCTTAGCTGAATGAAGAGTTGGAAGCTCAAGTGACTGACAGGCTCCCATGACCTTAGTCTTAGATGAGACAGGGAATGAAGCTCAGTAAAACAGACAGACATCTAGTAACTCAAATGGCAGGTAAATATGACAACTTGGCCAACTCAAGCAGAAGTTCAATCAATAAAAGTTAAAGCACACAGTCAAAGCAGAATTAACTGCATAGGTGAGTAGATACTCACCTGATTTAAGGAGTACACAAACACCCTCAGATTAATGGTAGTATCAAACAAGGCTGAAAAAAAAATAAGAGATCAAGTAGTTCTAGCTGTAGTGAAGAGTAAGGTGGGTGTGGAATATCAAGTAGGCTCTTAAAGTGAAGAATTACTAAAAAGTGACTACTACTTACAGGAAAAAGGTCCACGAAAACATGTCAATCAGGGAAGAAATGATGAGTTCCACTTTCTAATTTACAACTAATATTAACCTAATATCAAATGAAATTGTTAAATGCTGTCTCTCATAGTCAATTAGAGTTTAATAAAACAGAATAAAGCTGGTTACCTGGATGGCTCAGTTGATTAACCATCTGCCTTCGGCTCAGGTCATGAACTCAGAATTCTGGGATCAAGCCCTGCACTGGATTCCCTGTTTAGCGGGAAGTCAGCTTCTACCTCTCCCTCTGCCTTTGCCCCTCCCCCTGCTCTTGATTGAGCGTGCTCTCTCAAATAAAAATTAAAAAAAAAAACAGAATAAAACTGTTTATAATTTGTCAGAGGACTATTATTTACTTTTGATATTAAAATCTGGAGTAAATGTTATTATATTTGATAATTAAAACCAATGACTTATTACATTTATTTTAATTGGATACTTGCAATAAATTTTTAATCCAGTTATGACTAAGTGGTAATAACTGAAAGATACTTCAAGTGACTAGATATGATCTATTACAGTACACTAAATTTTGTCATAAAACTTTAGTACAAAAGTTACTACAGTATAAAATGTATGTGATCCAAGATTAAATACTGTATTTCCCAGGTAGACTGGAAGTACTTCTGAAAACAGCATCCAAAACTAGCACTTACTACCTACTATGTATCTGTTGAACTGAGCTGATATATCAATCACAATAATACCACAAAGGAGAAGATAACTCTGCTTGGGTAAATGAAAAAAAGTATTTGCAGGGGAAATACTAATGCTAATACTAAATACTAATACTAACATTACATTTCAATTAGAAAAGAAGTAATCAGCATTTCTGTTTTCTTTAGCAAAGGCAGAAGAAAATGTGAAAAGCATTTGAGATTTGACTCAGTCAGAGGTGAAGAATGAGTCTGCAGAGGGCCCAGGCCCTAAAGGGCCATACCAGGAGTGTTTTAAGTTTATCTTAAGGGCAATGAGAAGCCACTGACAATTCTTGAATAAAAGAGTGATGGAGTCACTCTTGCCTTCTGGTTGCAGCATTTACAAAGGGTGAGCCCACAGGTGCTTAAGTAGATACAGGAGGGGAAGGATAGCTAAATCCAGTCTTGGTAGGAACAGCAACCAAAAGATGAAGGGCTTTAGAGGAAGTCAGGGAAGAGAGCATGAAGCTACCTCCTCAGGAGTCTTCTAACCACACACCACTAAACTGACCCAGCCCCAATCCCACAATCAGGATTTGTCATCATCTTGTCAAGAAGGTCCACAGGACAAAATGCCAGCTATTCAATCTGCTCAGTGTCTTATTGAACAAAGGCCCTAACACATGACTCATCAGGGCCTTCAAGTACAGTCATTCCCATATCCTGAGATTCAGAATCGAGAGGTGTATGTGTCTGATTTCACTGCTCCTATGCCATTCCTTCTTGATATGCCCAAATATTAAAATTTAAGTATTTCTTCCCACACAGGCAGACGCACATACACTTCTGTCTCAGGCTGTCATGCTTACTGAAATGCTTCCCCATAGTGATCTGTGTCCATGTGTATGTTTAAAGCTCTGGGGATCCACAGCTATTCCACCCATCCAACATCTACCCATTAATCCAACCTCAGCAAGACAGCAAGTTCTGACCAGTCAGACCCCAGGGTTCACAGCAAGGTTTTCAAACTCATTCAGAAAACTAGAGAGGAAAGAACACTACACTACCAAACTCAATTACGAAGCCAGCATTACATCCTGATACAAACAAAGCCAGATAAGGACACCACAAGAAAACTAAGAGGCAATATCCCAAATGAAAACAGATGCAAATATTCTCAATTAGGTAGTAGCAAATCAAATTCAACAATACATTAAAAGGATCATTCACAAAGATAAAGTGAGTTTTAACCCTGGAATGTAGGGATGATTCAAAATATGCAATTCAATAGATGTGACATATCAATATTAATGCAATGAAAGAAAAAAAAACTTCATAATCCCAATCAACACAGAAAAAGCATCTGACAAAATTCAACATCTGTTCATGAAAAACTCTTAACAAATTAGGTATAGAAGAAATGTACCTCAACATAAATATGCCTTAAATGACAAGCCCACAGCTAACATCATACTCAGTGATGAAAAGCTGAAAGTTTTCCTCTAAGATTCAGCTTTTCATCAAAGATCAAGAATAAGACAAAGGTTCCCACTCTTATCACTCCCATTCAAAATAGTCCTGGAAGGCCCAGCCTGAGCACTTAAGCAAAAGAGGTAAAGAAACAAAGGCATCAGAACTGGACAGGAAGAAGTAAAATGGTCTATTTGCAAGTGACATGATGTTATACAGGTTAGGTAGAAGCTAGACATGAGCAGTGGAAGTCCCAAGTCCTTGAGGGGAAAAAGATAAAGTAGGCAGTTAGTTAGACATGAGCTGGAGGCAAGGATGATGATAAATACCTTATACATTAGAAACCCAAGGGCACAATATCCTGACCTATGACTTAAAAGAACCTAGGGCTAAGAAACCAAGAGCCACAGGTGCAGAGCATGACTCCTCTTCCACCTCTGCCCCAGGGTAGTGCCTAGACTCATTGTAATGCATGTGCATTTGCAGCCCCAACCAAAGGGGAAAGAAAGGCTGCCATGACGGTTCTGGTACAAACCTTGTAGGGTCAAAAACTCCCCCTGCAAACCTGTGGAGGAGTTTCCCAAAGGACTGGAAGCAGCTGCCATCAGAGACCACCCTGTCCATGATGCAAGAACCCTGCTCACATAAAAAAGAACCCCTGTAGCCTCAGGGTAGTTGCCATCTCTTGTTCCACTGGCTCTCCCACCTTAAGAATGTACTGTTGCTCTAATAAAGCTGCTTTCTGCTTTTACTTTGGGCACCAATCTCTAATTCTCTGTGCAGTCCCAAGAGCAGAGACACAACACTTCGCTCACTGACATATACAGAAAATCCTAGACTCCACCAAAAGACTATTAGATTTAATTACTAAATTCAGTAAAGTTACAGGAAATTAACATACAAAAATGAATAGCATGTCTATACACTAATGATAAATTACCTGAAAAATAAACAATCCCATTTACAACAGCACCAAAAACAATAAAATACAAATGAATTTTACCAAGGAAGAAAAATATCTGTACAATGAAAACTGTAAGACAATGACAAAAGAAACAGAAGACAAAAATAAATGGAAAGATATCCCATGTTCATGGATTGGAAAAATTAATAATATGGTTAAAATGTCCATACCATCTGCAGCCATCTATAGATTCAATGTAATCCCTGTGAAAATTCTAATGACTTTTTTTAAAAGAAATAGAAAAACTACCCTAAAATTTAAATGGAACCACAAAATACCATGAATAGCCCAAACAATCTTAGAAAGAATAGACAGAAGTATCACACTTCCTGACTTCAAGCTCTATTATAAAGCTATAGTAATTAAACCAGTATGGTATTGCCATAAAAACGTGTACATTGACCAATGGAACAGAACTGAGCCCAGAAATAAACCCATGCATACACAGTCAACTAGTATTTGACAAGGGAACCATAAATATTCCTAAGATAGTCTCTTCAATAAATGATGCTAGGAAAATTGGATATTCACAGGTAAAAGAATGAAACATGACCCCTATCTTACATCACCTATAAAAATTAACTCAAAATAGATTAAAAACTTAAATTTAAGCCCTGAAACCATAAAAATCCTAAAAGAAAACATAAAAGATAAAAAGCTCTTTGACATGGGTCTTGGCAATAGTTTTTTGGATATGACACTTAAAACACAAGTGACAAAATAAAAATAAATGAGTAGAACTATAACAAACTAAAAAGCTTCTGCACAGCAAAGGAAATGATCAAAAAAAATGAAAGGGCGCCTGGGTGGCTCAGTGGGTTAAAGCCTCTGCTTTCGGCTCAGGTCATGATCTCAGGGTCCTGGGATCGAGGCCCACATCGGGCTCTCTGCTCAGCAGGGAGCCTGCTTCCTCCTCTCTCTCTCTGCCTGCCTCTCTGCCTGCTTGTAATCTCTCTCTGTCAAATAAATAAATAAATAATCTAAAAAAAAAAAGGCAATCTACAGAATGGGAGAAAATATTGCATATCATTTATCTGATTTATCTCATTATCAGGGGTTAATATCCAAAATATATAAAGAACTCTTGCAACTTAATAGGAGAGAAACAAATAATCCAGTTTAAAAACAGGCAAAAGACCTGAATAGGCAATTTTCCAAAGAAGACGTTCAAATGGCCAACAAGTACATTGAAAAGGTGCTGAACATCACTAACCTTTAGGGAAATGCAAATCAAAACAGCAAAAGTATCACCTCACACTTGTTAGAATGGCTTTCATCAAAAAGAACTGATAAATGCTGGCAAGGATGTGGAGAAAAAGGAAACTTTGTGCACTGTCTTTGGGATTATAAACTGGTGCAGCCACTATGGCAGTATGGAGATGCCCCTAAAAAATTAAAAATAGAACTACCATATGATCCAAAGATTCTGAGTATATATCCAAAGGAAAAGAAATCACCATGTTAAAGAGATACCTACACTCCCATGTTCACTCAGCATTATTTACAATAGCCAGGACAAGACAATAGCCAAGACAAGTACCTAAGTGGTACTGAACAACAAATCAGTAGATAAAGAAAATGGGGTGTATGTATGTGTATACAATGAAATACTACTGAGCCATAAAAAAAGGGAAATCCTGCCATTTACAACATGGATGAAATTTAAGGGCATCATCCTAAGTGAAAGAAGTCAGAGAAAGACAAATATTGTTTCATACCATTTATATGTGATATCTGAAAAATGTATAGAGAAAGAGAACAGATTTGTGGTTATCAGAGGTGGAGGATGGGGTGCAGGGTAACCAGATAATGGTAGTCAAAAGACACTAGCTTCCAGCTATAATGTATAACATGAGGACTATAGTTAATGCTACATGGTATATTTGAAAGCTGCTGAGAGAAGTTCCTAAAAGCACTCATCACAAAGTGTGTGTGTGTGTGTGTGTGTGTGTGTGTGTGTGTGTGTGTGTGTGTGTCTATATAAGGTGATGGATGCTAACTAAACTTAATGAGGTAATCAGTTCATAATACAGGTTAAGTCATTATGCTGCACACATTAAACTTATATAGTGCAGTGTATCAGTATATTTTAATAAAACTGAAATAAAATAAATAAGGGGGGAAAAATCACCATACTAGTTTAGAAACAGAAAAGTATCATAGCTTCATATAATCTGAACTCTTTTCCCCCCCAAGATTTTATTGAAATTCAAGTTATTCACATATAGTATGATATTAATTTCAGGGGTAAAATTTAGTGATTCATCAGTTGCATATAACACCCAGTGTTCATTACATCAAGCACCCTCCTTAATGCCCATCACCCAGTTACGCCATCCCCCCACACACCTCCCCTCCAGCAGCCGTCAATTTGTTCCCTATGGTTAAGAGTCTCTTACAGTCTGCCTCCCTCTATTTTTCCTTCCCTTCCCCTATGTCCACCTGTTTTATTTCTTAAATTGCACATGAGTGAAATTATATGGTATATGTCTTTCTCTGACTTATCTCCCTTATCATAATACTCTCTAGTTCCAACCACATCATTGCAAATGGAAAGATTTCATTCTTTTTGATGGCTGAATAATAGTCCATTGTATATACACACCACATCTTCTTTATCCATTCATCAGTTGATGAACATTTGGGCTCTTTCCATGTTTTGGCTATTGTGACACTGCTGCTATAAACACTGGGGTGCATGTGCCCCTTCAAATCACTATTTTTGTATCCTTTGGATAAATACCTAGTAGTGAACTCCTGCCCATTACATAAGGATATCTCGAAAATTAACTTCACATAGCAACGTTAGTCCTTTTTGCATCTGTTAACTAAAGATGATCATCTGATTCCCTCTGTAGCCATGGCAGCCCTACCTTACAACCAAAACGACATGGATGAGAGTTTAAAAAAAAAAAAAAAGAATCAATGGGCTTATGGAAAATAAAGATGTCTGGCTGGTAGCTTCCTACAACGAAGTACCATCCCCTATCCCGTAGTCACTGGTCATCTGAGACAGTTCTCACATATACCCTTAATTTTGGAGACCAAAGAATACCAAAGCAATAAGAAAGACAACCAAGCATTTTTTTTAAGGCCTTATAACATGTAAGTTTATTATTCAACTCCCAGGCATTCAAATTTCTAACAGTCTTAGGAATACTCTAACTTAAGGTCACTAAATGTACGTGTATAATGTGTGTACACACAAACACTGCAAAAACAACCTGAGATCTGATCCAGTGAAATCCAGGGCTGGCCAACACTAAGAATGATGTAGAGTGCTGTAGAAGTATACTCCCAGAGAACATTGCTCAATGGAAGGGGAGTCTCAGAAAACTAGGGTCAATAAAAGATTTCCAAGCAGAAGAATTAGAAGTGAGGCACAGAGAACTTCTAGTGTAAAATGAGCTACTCTATTCTGGAAATTTACTCGTAAGATAGGGAATGCTGATTCCCAGAGCATAAATGTACAAGTGAGGCTAAATAAACAGGATTCTGGTAGAGCATTCATTTTTATTCATTTAAACACAAAACCAGCCCAATCTGATTACTCAGGATTGTGCTCATATGCAGAAAATAATTAGTACATTCTTAATTCTTTAAACCGTACTCACAGAAAAAGGAATAACTATGGGGTTCTTCATGTCTTAATAAATTATCATATACACTGTAACTTTTAATACCTGAACATGAATTCGAGTGAAATGGAATCTTTAAATTCAACATTCATATCAATGCAAAAGTCATACAGGGGCACTTTAAAACTCAAAAAATTCACAAACGTGAAGTCTTTTTACCCCAATTTAAATATCAAGAAATCCCGGCGCCTGGGTGGCTCAGTGGGTTAAAGCCTCTGCTTTCGGCTCAGGTCATGATCTCAGGGTCCTGGGATCGAGGCCCGCATCGGGCTCTCTGCTCAGCGGGGAGCCTGCTTCCTCCTCTCCCTGTCTCTCTGCCTGCCTCTCTGCCTACTTGTAATCTCTCTGTGTCAAATAAATAAATAAAATCTTTAATAAATAAATAAATAAATAAATAAATAAATAAATAAATAAATAAATATCTAGAAATCCTACTGGTATCTCCTAATGCAAATTTAACCCAACACATTTTTATGTCTAAGACATGGATAAATTTATAGTCAATGTCTTATTGGAAAGAAAATTTTATAACAGCTCAAAATATGTATTTCAGAACATATTAGAGGTGTTTTGTAGATGTGGGGAAATAAGCAGTTTGCAAACAGAGGAATAGAAAAAAGCATATCACTATACCACATCTTTTTCCTAAATAGTTAAAGAACTATTCAACAACTCCAAAACCCTTTTTATATGCACACCTGGGAAGAATACCATATCCGTAACTTTGCTCAGAGTTACACTGATGTGGTTTTAGACCAGATGTTTAAATGTTACAGTATGTACATTTTCTTCCCCTCTTCTAAGGCAGAAGTAAAGTAAGAGGAATATTTGACTTCACTCCACAAGAGACCTATTTAATAGTTTGGCGGTTATGTAAGTAAAGGTAGCTTGGCTAAGTCAATGTTGACGACATACAGAACGACATGATCCTAATGAGTTGGAAAATATTGGCTCTCATGAGAATAGACCAGATGCTACTGAGCTGAGAAAGCTACTGTATTATTGAATTTCATTTTTATGAGGTAAAATTTATTATTCAACCATTAAGGTATCCCACATGAAATCTTGCATAAAATACTTTTACAGTTACATTCTGGAAAGTAGATTTTTATTTTAACATTAAGACATCACTTAAATGAGGGATTTAAATGTCCATTTGATCACCTTCATCACAGATTTTAAAGTCTGAAAGCAATTTTCCTAGAAAATACCAGATTAATGGAACTACACTGTGAACAAAACAATGAACTACCTGAATAAAGAAAAAGTGATAGCAAGTTCTTGTTTCTCTGAACAAAAAATAGCCATGTGTGACTTTGTATTTTATCTTCTGGAGAATGACGAAGGTTAGAATTTCAATCATTTGAGTACCATCAGAAACATGAACTAAAATATGTAATTCAAAAATCCCAATTAGTATATATTTAGTTCAAACTTTAACAACTCTGCTTTATTCTTTATGATTTATTATCTTAATTAGGCTCCTAATACTTGCTAGTTTTTCATTACATAATTGCTAATGGAGTAGCAAACTAATTACCTTACTGTATTTCTGGTCTCATTTACCAGAGAGAGAGTTTGATATAAGAAAAATTATAGTAACAGGTCCAAAGGACCTTAAGCTTAACCAAATTAATCAGTGAGTATCTGTGGAATGATACTTAAGAAGAACACTAAATTGTTCTGAGCATAAATTTTCACATGTGTAACAGAGGATATATAACCTGCCAACATCAATATTACAGGTAAGAAGCCAGTGAAATTAATGCATGAGAAACATGCACCTAAAAGAGGTAAGCCAATTCGGACGATTCGAGTAAGTTTTATGGTATCCAGTCCCTACAGCATGCAGCTCACTAGAGGAGAAATGCTTAGTAAACAGCTGTAAAGTATATAAAAGTAGATAAAAGGATAAGGTTTCAAATTTCTATTATCCCACCATACTGCAACATCCATTTACAGATTTGTTGCTCCACTCTCCTTTGGAGTCTCTAGCAGAAGAGAGAATGAATATATGGTTCATCATAGGTTTCTGTGAACTAGGTGTGGCCTCTTATAAATAGCTATTTAAAGGGGGACAATGCACAGTTTCTTAGTAAGTCCAAAGAAGTACACCAAATAAATACCTTGAATTTTATTCTTCAGTCATCAAGTTTATTGTTCATTAACCTATTTATTCTTTTGTCTTACTCTTTTTTTAAAATATTTTATTTATTTATTTGACAGAGAGAGAGAGATGACAAGTAAGCAGAGAGGCAGGCAGAGAGAGAAGGGGAAGCAGGCTCCCCGCTGAGCAGAGAGCCCGATGCGGGGCTGGATCGCAGAACCCTAAGATCATGACCTGAGCCGAAGGCAGAGGCTTAACCCACTGAGCCACCCAGGCGCCCTTGCCTTACCCTTTGAATTCACCTTTGCCCTATATCTTCCCAGCTTAAACACTGGATCACCAAGACCCCAAATCTGACAATGGTTATCACAGTCTCCAAGAACCTCGAATCCTAGAACAACTTCCATAGGTAGTATCCCCATATGTACGATTTCAGCAGGATTCTATATCCAGGAAAAGAAAAACAAATCAACTCCATAACAAAACAATATTTTGTACTCACAAGAACTCTATGAGTAGGTAAGAAGATACTATCACCATTGTACAGATGAAAAGTTAAATGAAACTCAATGCAACAAATGACTTTCCTTTAGACATATAATTAGTTACTGACAGGATTTCCATTTTACATTTCAGTGCTCTCTCCTAAATTTCAATTATTAAACAAGGAAAATATTCTTATCACCTGACATAACAGTAAGACTTAAACTATACCAATACCTATATAATACACAGATTACTAATATTCGATGCATAAAATTAAGTCTCTAAAGAGCATAAACACAGAGCTTTGTATTAGTTATCTTACTATCTTCTCATTTTATTCTAATTTTTGGAAGAGCTGAGAAAAAAGTCATTGACGCTTTACAGAACATGTATTATTATTCAATATTCCCATTTTCTCTTAAAGACTCTTAGATAAACCATCACAAAATAGAAATAACTGATTCAAGAAACTAAAATCATCTCTTTTTATTGTGACATATTGTGACTGTAATACAGTTTGTTAAAGAAAACACTTTTTCTACCTAAAGGCATTTTGTAGATGTAATGCTTGAAATTAAATTTGATATTGCATTTCTGAAGCACCATTATTAATCCAACATTTAGAATGAGAAGACTGAGGCACAAAGTGGTTGCATATTTTTTTAGAGCCTATGAAATTCAACATAACATTATTTGATTTATACATACTTAACAGCTTCAGTTATTAAAAGGAAAAAATATGGTATTAAATAGGCATTTTTATAAAATTAATCAAGATAATAAAATTGTGAAATAATTCCACACTTGTAACAACATTGTGTTTCTGTCCTTAGTTTTCCTATGCAAAAATGCAGCATAAATAGGACACATATAAAACTTGACTACTAAATTAATTATTTCCTTTGAGTAGTAAATTATTTTACTACTTGTAATTGGCCACTCTTCACTAAGAGTCTTATGTTATTATAATCAGGGAACCAATAACCATATTTTCTTAGCTATCAAGATTTCAGAATAAACATTCTTCAGTTTTACAATTTTCCAGAAATGTCCTACACTTCATTACGTACATGTAATTTGCCGGTGACATGGTGCCATACCCCAGCACATTTTCCAAAAAGACATAAATATTAATACTGTATCTTCTAGGTAAGGAATTTTAGAATTTGAAAAGCATGTCATTAATTATTTATTATCAAGTACTTGAACTCTCTCTCTTCAGAAAAATACTGGATTTTCTTTTTGTTATTCAAGCATTTCTCACATCCTGAGCTTCCCAAACTCAAAATTTCAAGAGGCAATTGCACAGAAATTTAATTCCTATTCTCACCAATGAAAAAGTAAAGCAATAACTGTATTTACTAACAATGCACATTTTTCATATTTATAAATATAATAGCCATAATACTTTTACTAAATTATATGCATTCTATTTAATTATATATTATACTATTCAACTCTTAGAAGTAACCAACAAAGTCAATTTCAAACCCAGTAAGTCACGACCTGCATTTAAATGAAGTGGAACTCATTAAGTGGAACTTAAAAGAGGAACTCAGTTATAAATCTTTCTAAAAATGACAAAAATCAGTAACAGTTCAATTCAGATATGACGATTTTGTTTTGATGGTAGTAGAGATAACACACAGAAACTCCTTACTTGCAAGCAGAATATGTTGCAGAATAGACACGGAGAAAAGAAAACAAGAAGAGAAATATTTAATCTAGGTCAGCATCACAGATATTGGTGGTCTTGAAATCAAGCTGAGTAGTAAGAGCAGGAAGGATTCTGTAATGTAACAAAGTCTGAAATAATTAAAACAGCAAAAAAGTAAAAGAAAATGGACAAGTAACAAAGAAGAAATAAGGCATTCTAAATGACAGTAAGATTCAATGTAAAGACATACCTAAAGCTACAATTAAGAAAAAAATTAGACAAGTCAACATCAGAAAAGTGAAAGGACAACCAACAGAATTGCAGAAAACATTTCTAAACCATATAGCTGATAAGGGACTTGTATCTAGAATATATAAATATTCTCACAGCTTAAGACAAAAAGATTAAAAGGACAATTAAAAAATGAACAAAGGACGTGAAGAGACATTTCTCCACAGAAGATAAATAGCCAATAAGCACATGAAAAGATGCTCATCAACATTAGCCATAATAAAGATGCAAATCAAAACCACAATGAGGCAGCCTACTTCATATATTCAAGGATAGCCAGAACCAGAATGACAGGTAATTACAGTACAGTGATGATGTGGGAAAATTTGGAACATTCACATACTGCAGGTGATTCATATACAATGGTGAAGCTGCTTTGGAAAATAGTATAGGAATTCCTCAAAAGGTTAACTACTGACTTACCATATGATGCAACAATTCTACTTCTAGATATACAACCAAGAGAAATGAAAGTATATGTCCACACAAAAACTTATACGCAAATGCTTATGGCATTATTCAGAATTGTTAAAAATAGAAACAACCCAAATGTCAATCAACTGATGAATGGATAAACAAAATGTGGTATACAGATACAAAGGAATATTACTCAACAATGAACAGAAACGATGTCCTGATACATGCTACAATATAGGCAAACTTCAAACACAACATGATAAGTGAAAGAATTCAATCACAAAGTACTATATTTCATATGGTCAATTTATGAAATGTCCAGAACTGGCACATCTATAGAAACCAAGAGCAGATTAGTGATTACTTAGAGCTGGGTAGAGGGGAGGCTTGGGGAATGATGGCTAAAGAAAATGGAACTTCTTCTGGGGTTAATGAAAGTGGTCTAAAATTAACATCAGTAATGGAAACAGAATTCTGAATATACTATAAGGTAAATATTACGTACCTGAAGAGGGCGAATTGACTGTATAGTATGTGAATTATACCTCAATAAAACTCTTTTTAAAAAGAAGATTTGAGCTCTTTAATTAAAAAAAATAAGAAGAAGATTTGGGGCAACTGGGTGGCTCAGCTGCTTAAGCATCTGCCTTTGGCTCAGATCATGATCTCAGGATCCTGGGATCCAGCCCATCATCAGGCTCCCTGCTCAGCAGGGTGTCTGCTTCTCCCTCTTCCTCTGCCCCTCCCTCCACCCTGCTTATATGCACATTCTCCCCCTCTCTCAAACAAATAAATCTTAGAAAAAACTGATCATTTCAATAGATGCAGGAAAAGCATTTGACAAACTACAACATCCATTCACAATAAAAACCCTCAACAAAGTAAGTCTAGAAGGAATATACGTCACCATAATAAAGATCTTATATGAAAACCCACAGTCAATATCATACTCAATGGGGAAAAACTGAGAGCTTTTCTCCTAAGGTCAGGAACAAGACAAGGATGCCCATTCTCACCATTTTCATTCACCATACTACTGGAATACTAGCCAAAGCAATTAGACACATAAAGAAATAAAAGGCCTCTAAATCAGTAAGGATGAATGAAGTAAAACTCTATTTGCAGATTACATAATACTATATATGACCTACCTGATAGAGGGTTAGTATTCAATATATATAGAAAGAACTTATACAACTCAACACCCAAAAAAACAACCCTGAAAAAACAAATTAACTCCGAAAAATGAGGAGAAAACATAAATAGACATTTTTCCAAAGAAGACATAGAGATGGCCAATAGCCACATGAAAAGATGCTCAACATCATTAGGGAAAGGCAAATTAAAACTACAATAAGAGATCACCTCACACCTGTCAGAATGGCTAAAATCAACAACACAAGAAACAATAGGTGTTGGAAAGAATGTGGGGAAAGGGAAACCCTCTTGCACAGTTGGTGGGAATGCAAACTGGTGCAGCTACTGTGGAAAACAGTATGGAGGATCCTCAAAAAGTTAAAATTAGAACTATCCTATGACCCAGCACTCACACTACTGGGTATTTACCCAAAGAATACAAAAACACCAATTTGAAGGGACATATGCATCCCTATGATAATTGCAGCATTATTTACAATAGCCAAACTATGGAAGCAGCCCAAATGTCCATCTATAAATGAATGGAGAAAGATGCGGTATGGATGGATGGATGGATGGACAGAGATAGAAACAGAGACAGAGACAGAGTGATAGATAAGAATATTACTCAGCCATAAAAAAGAATGAAATCTTGCCATTTGCAACACCATGGATGGAGATAGAGAGTATAATACTAAATGAAATAAGTCAGTCAGAGAAAGACAAATACCAAATGATTTTACTCATGTGGAATTTAAGAAACAAAACATATAAGTAGAGGAGAAAAAAGAGAGAGAGACAAACCAAGAAACAGACTTTTAACTACAAAGAAGAAACGGATGGTTATCAAAGGGGAGATGGATGGAAGAATGGTTCAAATAGGTGATGTGAAATAGGTGATGGGGATCAAGAAGTGCACTTATGATGAGCACAGAGTAATGCATATAATTGTTGAATCGCCATACTGTACACCTGAAACTAATATAACACTGTATGTTAACAACGTTGGAATTAAAATAAAATTTAAAAAAAAATAGAAACAGAAGTGGGCCGGTAGAAAATTAATTTTTTGAAGAAAAAAAAAAGAAACCAAGGAATAATGTTACCAGCACAGGGGAACATGGGCAAAGGCATGAATATGGAAAAGAATGTGGTTTTTTGGAAGAACAAGTAGGATATAATTAGTATAATGTTAAATCCAAAGTAAAAGACTTGTGTTGACTTGTACTGTGTTTAAGAATTAGCCATCTAAGAAAAAAAGGATAATGTAGGAGAATGTTATCAAACCACAATTACGTTCAATACAAAAAAAAGGAAAGCCACTAGGGTAAAGGATGAGAGAAACTGGATGCTGTGGATTATTAACTATCAATAACAAGACAGCAGGTAGTCTAGTAGGTAGGTAAACTAGGAGCACAAGATTATGATGGAAGGTGAGGCACAAATGTTGAGAAGTGCATGACTTATAAGCAACTGTAGGATGGAACTTCACATGTTATGAGAATATAAGTCTGAGAGACCTAAGATCATAAGCAGCATAATTACTTCATTAAGGTAGTAAATGAGAATTAGTTGTGATGTAAAGCAAAAGATTACATGCTTAAAACAAGCACATTAAACAAAGTTTAATAGTGCTGAGTACTGCCTATTGACACCTCACAGATCCAAGATAATAAAATGCTAAAACTTTACACATTAAATATGTACCTCTTGGATCTTTTTTTTTTTTAAGATTTTATTTATTTATTTGACAGAGAGAGATCACAAGTAGGCAGAGAGGCAGGCAGAGAGAGAGGAGGAAGCAGGCTCTCTGCCGAGCAGAGAGCCCGATGTGGGCCTCGATCCCAGGACCCTGAGATCATGACCTGAGCCGAAGGCAGAGGCTTTAAACCACTGAGCCACCCAGGCGCCCATACCTCTTGGATCTTAACATAGAAAATTTGAAGATACAATACTACAAGCACTCTACTAAGAATATAATAAACAGATTTGGGGAGTGCAAGAAGATAAAAGAAAACTCGACACTTGGAAATCTGGCCCTTTAAAAATGGTTTAGCTGACCCTTTTAATTCATCTATAATCAATTTTATAGCTGCTTAATTTGATAAAAAATAAAATTTCTTGGCAAAGAGGGAAAACTTCCTAACATGATTCCATTTTCCTCACTTCCTCTAATCGGCAAAAATTATTTCCACTAATTTTGTCTCAATGACAAAACATCAGGTTATGAGTCACTTAAATTGTAATATCTGTGCCAGTATTCTCTTAGGACAGAATATTTTCAGAGAAAGAAATTCCATTATTTATTTATTTATTTATTATTATTATTATTTGCCCCAGGGGTACAGGTCTGTGAATCATCAGGCCAGAGAAAGAAATTCTAAATAAGATGTTTTATCATAGCACAATTCATTTGATAAATTCAGAAAAGGAAATACAGAATTAGTTTGGTTAGAAAAAGGGAAATTATAGCAGTAAATAACACCATCACCTGCTTATTAATACGAATTTTTAGGCAATCTAAGCCAGGTGACAAAATTTTAAATAAAGTTAGGTTAATATTGTGAGACAGTAAACCAAAAAAGCTCTGGAGAGAACATCACTTCGGAAACAGAAATTTGACCCTCCCCCCAAAAAATTAGATAATTTCAGAATGTGATAAATGCTATGGTCAATGAAGGCCTCACTGTAGGCTTTATGGGTAAGGACCTAAAAGAACAGATTTTGTACAGTAATTCCACATAAGATTATGGCCATATGAATGGCAGTAACATAACATCTTAGTCCATTCAGTCTGCTCTAACAAAATACTGCACACTAGGCAACCTATAAGCAATAGAAATGTACTTCTCATTCCTGAGGTTGAAAGTCCAAGATCAAGGTGTCAGCATGGTCAGGATCTGGCAAAAACCTCTTTTGGGTTGCAGACTGCCAACTTCTTGGTGTATCCTCACATAGAGGAGAGGGCAAGGGAACGTTCACAAGCCTCTTTTATAAAGACATTAATTTCCTCCTCATGAGGAAATCAATTTCTTCGTGAGGACTCCACCCTCATGATCTAATAACTTTCCAAAGACCCCCAATTACCTAATAACATCACATTGGGCATTAGAATTTCAACATATGAATTGTGGGGGCATAAAGACACTCAGATCTTAGCATATAATAATGCAGTCTACCTAAATATTCAACAATTTAAATAAAGGTTTTATGAATGAGATAAATTAATATAACAAATATCACCTTTTTAACGTATACAATTATGTGCAATTTAGCATATTCACAGGTGTAAAAAGTTCAACACTTCTAATTCCAGAACATTTTTACCACCCAAAAATATATAAAACCTCACATCTAATAGTCACTCCATTGCTCCTTTTTCCTAGGCTCTGGCTACCATTAATCTACTTTCTGTCTCTATAGATTTGCCTATTATAAGCATTTCATATAAATGGAATCATAATATGTGACTTGTTGCATCTGGGTTCTTACATTTAGCATGCTGTTTCAAGGTTCATCCATATCAGTACTTCATGCCTTTTTACATTTGAAAAATATTCCACTGTACAGATATAGAACATTTTTGTTTATCCATTCATCAGTTAATAGATCTTTGTGTTGTTTCCATCTTTTGGCTATTAAGAATAATGCTTTGTGATCTTCTTTCTATGTGGGATCTAAAAAAGTTTAATTCATGGAAGCACAGAGGAGAAATAATAGTGGTTACCATGGGCAGGAAGATGGGTGAAATGAGATGTTGGTCAAAGGGTACAAAGTTGCAGTTATAACAAATAAGTCCTATAAATATGATGTACAGCCTCATGTGATGATTACAATTAATACTGTATACTACATACCGGAAATTTGCTAAGATAGATTTTGTGTACTCGTACCAATTTAAAAAAAAAATAGTAATTGTGGGGAAATATACAGGTTAATTATCTTGACTCTAAGTAATCATTTCACCATATATATCAAGACAACAATATGAATACCTTAAATATATAAATTTTTAAAAAATAATTACATGCAAAAAATAATGCTACGAACAGTCATGTACAAGATTTTGGTGGACGTAATGTTTTCAATATTGTGTGTATATCTGAAAGTAAAATTACTGGGTCATACAGTAACTCTATATTTAACTTTTTTTTTTAAGATTTTATTTATTTATTCACTTATTTATTTTAAAGAGAGACAGCATGCACCCAAGTTGGGGGAGGAGCAGAGGGAGAGGGAGAGGGAGAACTCTGTGTTGAGTGCAGAGCCTGATGTGGAGCTCAATCTCACAGCCCTGAGCTCATGATCTGCTTAACAAACTGAGCCATGCAGGCACCCCTTAACATTTAACTTCTTAAAGATAATGACCACAAGTTTTTACCCCAAGCAGCTGTTATCTTTTAAGCTATTAATTCAACAGCAACATATAAATTCCAAAAAGCAGAAACGGAAAAATAAAGTAACAGCAATTTTTTACAAAACAGTTTAAAAAGTACAAAGAGAGTAAGATGTTAGAAACAATGTCACAATACAATCACACCAACCTAAATGGATTAAATTTACTAGCTAAAAGACAGACTATAAAACTTCATTTAAAAAATCTAGCTACAGGGGCACCTGGGTGGCTCAGTCGTTAAGCATCTGCCTTTGCTCAAGTCATGATGCCAGGGTCCTGGGATCGAGCCCCACATGTGGCTCTCTGCTCGGCAGGAAGCATGCTTCTCTTTCTCCCACTCCCCCCCACTTGTGTTCCCTCTCTCGCCATGTCTGTCAAATAAATAAATAAAATCTTAAAAAAAAAAAAGTCTAGCTATATGCTCTTTCCAAGACATACACCTAAACCATAAAAACAGTTTTTAAGTAAAAGAATGCGGGCGCCTGGGTGGCTCAGTGGGTTAAAGCCGCTGCCTTCGGCTCAGGTCATGATCCCAGGGTCCTGGGATCGAGGCCCGCATCGGGCTCTCTGCTCGGCAGGGAGCCTGCTTCCTCCTCTCTCTCTGCCTGCCTCTCTGCCTACTTGTAATCTCTCTCTCTGTGTCAAATGAATAAAAAAAATCTTTAAAAAAAAAAAAAAAAAAAAGAACGCAAGAAGTGGGGCACCTGGGTGGCTCAGTGGGTTAAAGCCTCTGCCTTTGGCTCCGGTCGTGATCTCAGGGTCCTGAGATCGAGCCCCGCATTGGGCTCCCTGCTGAGCAGGGAGCCTGCCTACTCCTCTCTCTCCCTGCCTCTCTGCCTACTTGTGATCTCTCTCTCTGTCAAATAAATAAATAAAATCTTAAAAAAATAATAATAAAAAAAAAAAAAAAAAAAAAGAATGCAAGAAGTACGGGCACATGCCAAACAAAAGAAAGTTAATAGTCAACTATGATAAGAAAATACAGATTTAAGTCAAGACTGTCTGAGAGACAGATTCACTACATTTAATAAAAGAATCAATCTAAAAAGTGATTATAAATATGTACATATGTGTGGGTGGAGTTAGGTGTTCACACACACTAAAATTTGCATACTATTTCGGAGGACTCAAAGATTTTAAAGGCCTTTCATAAGCCCCAAGTTAACACCTTCTCGACTAATGAAACATTTGCTTTGTCATTCTTTACAGAATCCTAAAAACCTGACAACACAAAACTATATAAAATTTTATATTAGTCATTAGGCTTGTCAAAAAAGGGCTCTAATTAGAATCCTTTTTTATTTTTTTTTAGAATCTATAATATATTCCCCCATAGTACAGTCTGAAATTAAAACCTTCAAAAGCATTATATAAAAACAAAAAAGCCAATGTCTTATTTTCATAGGCAAGTGAAATAGGAAATCCACAGGTTATAATTAAAAGGATGATTACATTTAATAAAAATATATTCTTCCTTAAAAGCTACTTCTGTGTTACTGACAAAAGAAAGATGATTATTTTAAACTGAGACAACTAAAAAAAAGCGAACCTTCTGTAAATTTTGTTTACCTGCAAAGTAAGTGACAAGAGAAAGATAACATCTCCTATAGTGGCATCAAAGCAGATTTTTTATTTTTAGTAGTTAACTCACTCAGTCAAGGTGTAAGACTAATGTTTTTCACATAAAACAGATAATTTGTGGGGGTGGGGAAATGGGCTAACTGGGTGATAGACATCAAGGAGGGCATCTGATGTAATGAGCCCTGGGTGTTATAGAAGACTGATGAATCATTGAACTCTACCTCTGAAACTAATAATACACTATATGTTAATTAATTGAATTTAAATTTTTAAAAAAGGATAATTTTCTTAAGTCTTAAAATATTATGATCAAGAATTTTATTCGTATTTACCAACTTAATCAGGCATACTGTACTTATACTTGATTTGGTTATCATTTCAAACATACACATTACATTGATCTCCTTGGAAGTTACCCATGTAAGGCAAAAGGTTTAATTGTGCAAGAAACTGCTAAGAAAGAACCTCCTGAAAATATATCCAGAAATTGGTAACAGGGAATGAAACTGAATGGCTTACCTCGTATCCTGAATTTTACACAGGAGCTGTAAATACCCACTCGCACAGAAAAATAGTACACAATTTAAGTTCAGCAGGCTATACTTATGGATGTGAATAAAATATTAGTTACCACCAATAAGAATTTTCCAAATACTTGCCAAGAAGATTGTACTCTTACCTACAGTTTGGAAAACTTCATTCATCAAAGCTTCATTCACTGATAAAGAGTTGACATTTCCAATATGAGACCAGCTTTGATATATTGCTTGCAGCAGAAGTGTCTGTGCTCTTGTAGCTTGAATTGTGAGATTTGGAAGTTCAAATATACCTTCAGTTATAGCAATCTGAGATCTTTTGGTCCTGCACAAGAAAAGAGAAAGAATAACAGTACAGTAAATAGCATTTACAAATAGCAACATAAAAAATGAACTAGGCTGTAAGAAGAAAAAAGCAGACTTTCAAAATAATTTAAATATAATTAAATCAAATAGATATGCAATTCCACAATTTAAATTTCACTAGTTCAGAAACCTTACAATAAAAAATAAAAATACAAAAATAATGTCCATACATACACATTCATACACACACACACACACACACACACACACACACATTCTTTTCAATTTCTCAACCTAGACAATCTTCAACAACAGCAACAATGAAAATAATACTAGTTAACACTTAAGAAAATTTACTACCAGCTCTTCATTGTTCTAAATATCTATTATCTATTAACTCAGAGTAAAAATACAAAAATTTAAATCCAGGGTTTCTAATCCAGAGCCCTCTATCCTAAACTTCTCTCATAAGTATTTATGAAATATTTATATTATACTCAGGTTCCTATTTGACAGTAACAGAAAAATTTTTTTAGAATCTTTACCCTGGAATATCTAATTCACTGAAGCCGTCTTTATCTGGTTATTTCATTGAATGAGGTACCTTATGTAATTATATTTTCCAAATAGCAAAGCTTCAAAGTAAGAAAATAGTTAATAGGTCTGCAAACAACAAGATGATAAAGTTAATGAACTATGCAAGGTAAAGTGGGAAAAAAAAATCAAGAGAAAGACGAAAAATTAGAATGCTCCTATGGTAGACTCAGTTACCCTACTCTCTCTCAACCCCAAAGTCTCTACCCTTTATCATCTTGCCAACAATATCCACACAGAGTACTGAGCACTTCTTGTATAAAACTTCAGAAGCCACGATCAAGAAAGATTCCTTCCAGGGACTCTAAGATGGTTAAAAACATCAACAAACCAATCAACATTATACACCATATTAATAAAGTTAAAGATAAAAACCACATGATTATCTCAGCAGATGCAGAAAAGGTGACAAAATTCAACATCCATTTATGTTAAAAACCCTGAATAAAGCGGGTAGAGAGGAAACATGCTTCTACATAACACAGATAATTAACATGATAATTCCATAGCTAACATCATACACAATGATGAAAACCTGAAAGCTTTTCTTCTAAGATCAGAACAAGACAAGGGTACCCACTTTTGCCACTTTTCTTCAACATAGTCTTGGAAATACCAGCCACAGCAACCACACGAGAAAAAATTTTAAAAAGTATCCAATTTGGTATGTTAGAAGTAAAACTGTCACTATTTGCAGATGACATGATACAATAATATAGAAAATCCTAAGGAATCAACCAAAAAAATTTTTTTAAATAAATTCAGTAAAGCTGCAGGATACAAAATTAGTAAATGGAAATCTGTTGCATTTCTGTACACTAATAATAAACTAACCGAAAGAGATTTTTTTTTTAATTTGAGAGAGAGTGAGCAAGAAAGCACAAGTGAGGAGAAGAGGAAGAAGCAGATTTCCCCCTTGAGCAGGGAGCCCGATGTAGGGCTCAACCCAAGGACCCTATAATCATGACCCCAAACCAAAGGCAGATGCTTCACTGATGGAGCCACCCAGACACCCCAAAAGAGAAATTAAAAAAATACCATTTACGCCTGCATCAAAAATACCTAAGAATAAATTTAACCAAGGAAGTAAAAAACTGTACTCTAAAAACCTTAACACACTGATGAAAGAAATTAAAAATGACAGAAATAAATGGAAAGACATACCATGCTGATGAAAGAATTTTATTAATATATGCTGTTAATATATTTAAATCATATATTGTTGTATCTTCAAAGGATTAAATTGTTAAAAAGTCCATTCACCCAAAGCAATCTATATAGTCAATGCAATCCATATCAAAATACCAATGGTATTTTTCACAGAATGTAAGTAATCCTAAAATTTGTATGGAACCACAAAAGACCAAACAGTCAAAGCATTCTTGAGAAAGAAGAACAAAAGCAGAGGTATAGTCCCTGATTTTAAACCATACTACAAAGCTACAGTAATCAAAACGGTATGGCACCAGTACAAAACAGACACATAGATCAATGGAACAGAACAGAAAACCCAGAAATGAACCTACAACTACATGGTCAATTAATCTTCAACTAAGTAGGAAAGAATAGCCAATGGAAAAACAACAGTCTCTTCAATAAATGGTGCTGGCAAAAATGGACAGCGACATGCAAAAGAGTTAAGACTGGACCACTTGTTTACACCATATACAAAAATAAACTGAAAATGGATTAAAGATCTAAATGTGAGACCTGAAACCAAAAACACCCAACAGGAGAACATAGGTGAGGGGCCCCTGGGTGGCTCAGTTAAGCACTGATGCCTGATTTGGTCTCAGGTAGTGAGATCAAGCCCCATGTTAATTTCCGTGCTGGGTGTGGAGCCTGTTTAAGATCCTCTCTCCCCCTCTCCCTCTGTCCTCCCTGCCCCCCAACTCTGGCTCATGGGTGAGCACAGGCTCGCTCGCTCGCTCTCAAAAGAGAGAGAGATATAATACAGGCATAATTTCTTTGACACTGGCCATAGAAACATTTTCTAGATATGTCTCTTCTGGCAAGGAAAACAAAAACAAGAATAAAATATTCGGGCTGCATTAACATAAAAAGCTTTTGCACAGCAAAGGAAACCACCAACAAAAAGGCAACCTACTGAATGGAAGAAAATATTTGTACATGACAGATCTGATAAAAGGTTAGAATCCAAAATATATAAAGAACTCTTACAACTCAACACCAAAAAAAAAAAACAAAAAAAACAAAAAAAAAACCCAAATGCAATTTAAAAATTGGCAGAGAACATATATAAACATTTTTCCAAAGAGTCATACAGATGACCAACAGACAAATAAAAAGACACTCATCATGAGTGCCTGGATGGCTCAGATGGTTAAGCATCTGCCTTAGACTTAGTTCATTATCCCAGGGTACTGAGACTGAGCTCAGCACTGGGTTCCCTGCTCAGCAGGGAGTCTGCAACTCCCTCTCCCTCTGCCCCTTCCCCTGCTTGTGCTTTGTCTCAAACGAATAAATAAAATCTTAAAAAAAAAAAGTCATCACTGATCATTAGGGAAATGCAAATCTAAACCACAAGGAGATAACACCTCACACCTGTCAGAACGACTATTATTAAAAATAAATAAATAAAATAAGCAAACAAGTGTTAGCAAGAATATGGGGAGAAAAAAACCCTCCTGCCCTGTTTATGGGAATATAGAATGGTACAGCTATTATGGAAAACAGTATGAAGATTCTTCAAAAAATTAACAATAGAACTACAATAAGATCTAGCAATTCCATTTCCATTAAAAAAAAAAAGGTAATCTTGCCATTTGTGACAACATGAATGGGTGTTATGCCAAGTGAAGTAAGTCAGATAGAGACAGAAAAATACCATGTGATATCACAAAAAATGTGGAATCTAAAAAATCCCCACCAGAAGCAGACTCATAAATACAGAGAACAAACTGCTGACTCCTGGGGCAGGGAGTAGGAAAAGAAGGGCAAAATAGGTGAAGGGGATTAAAAGATACCAACTTCCAGTTATAAAAAAAGTCACAGTGATATAAAGTACAGCATAAGGAATATAACCAATAACATTTTACGAACTTTGTATGATGACAGATATTAGCTAGACTTACCACGCTGAACATTTCATTTCATAATGTACAGTTGATACTTGAACAATAGAGGGGTTGTGCACTGACCCCTATGCAGTCAAAAACTCACATATAATTTTTTGACTCCCCAAAAACTTAAGTCCTAATAGCCTATTATTGACTATAAACCATACCAATAACATGAACAGCTGATTAACATGTATTTTGTGCCCGCATTATATATTGTACTCTTACAGTAAAGTAAGCTAGAGAAAGTGTTATTAAAAAATCATTAAGAAAATACATTTACAGGACTACACTGTATTTATCAAAAACAATCCATGTATTAGTGGATCTGAGCAATTTGAACCAGTCACGGTCAAGTGTCAATTATATATAAATGTCAAATCACTATGTTGTACACCTGAAACAAATATAATATTGTATGTTAACTATATTTAAATTTTTAAAAAAGATAAAACAAATTAGATATCCACAAATCCAAAAATTGGAGAGTCAACAGTAAGTGCTAAAACAAGTAGAAAGAAAAAAAAAGTCATAAAGATAAAAGGAAGACAAACAAGACAATCAACTTGGCCTAACTGATACTTTACATGACATACACCTCCCAACAAGAGCAAAATATGCATTCATCAAGGCAGGCTACACTTAGTCCACAAAAACAAGCATCAATAAAATTAAAAGAAATGATACACAGTGTATATGCTCATCACTATGTAAACTATAAACTAGTAAAAGGTATCTGTAAAATGCTCAAATACTTGAAATTAAAGAAAACAAAGCAGAAACAGGATAGAAAAAATTCACAAGTCAAACAAAATGTATTTTTTGAAAAGTTATCAATTGATTTTAGAAAAGGACACTGAGATAGATTACAAAAAAGGTCAATCGACAATTTCTATACCTAATCAAGTGCTCCTGGAGAAAAGAGCAAAACAAATAGTATACAGAAATATCTAATCAAAAAACCTTGCCTAAAATATTTAAATCTACATACTAAGCATACAATGAGTCACAGAAAATACTAATTTAGAATGATCATTATTCTAGTACAGTTATACCAAAAAGATAAAAAATTCTATGAATAATGTGGAGGTACCAGGACTGCTCCAGAATTTCTCCTACCTTCTATTATCCTCCCTAATTTGTCCATTGCAGTCTAGTAAAAGCAATGTGTGTGCACAATTCATGACTAGAGGAATAAAAGATTTCAAGCAATAGCTCTATCCACTGGGATACAGATAGAATCTCATGCCAATGATTACCTTTTTATTTCCCGGCGTGCTTTAATTTCAGTCATCTTTCAAGTCAATGGGCTCCCTTTCTAGCCACTGCTATTGCAGCCAATGACCTCCACACTAACAAACCTAATACCCTTCATAGTCAAGACTGGGCTTTACTTTGCAGTTCCTAGGTCTATGAAAAAAAAAAATGAGCCAAAACGTTGATGCTGTGATTTCAACTGTTTTGGTCCAAGATCAGGTCTAACTGTCTTCAAGTTTCATGTTGAAGCTAATTCTCCAGAAATCTATAAAATCAGCAAATATCTATTAATTGCCTACTCTGCTGCAGTCATGTAGTAGCTACCTGAGAGGTATCTTAGCCATTTTAAGGTATCAATGAACAAAAGAGAAAAACCAAAATCCTAGCATCCTCACAGAGCTTACAGTCTAGTGGAGAGGCAGATAAAAAAAATACATATAATCATAAATAATATAAGCAAGTTAGAATACAAATGCTACTGGGAATACAAAAAGTAGACCATGAAATAGGAACTGAAGAGGGAGCAATTTTATAAAGTGTGTAGATTTTATTTTAAAAAAAAAATCTAATTCCAAGCAAAACTTGAGCCAACTAGAAGGAAGTTAAGAGCCAGGTTAAGTGAGAGTCTCTAGAAAATGATTCAAGCAAATGAACAGTCTATGAAAAGTTCCTGAGGGAGAACTGGGCTGGCAAGTCCAGGCAATGGAAAAGAGGCCAATGTGGCTGTTGCAGCTTGATAATAACCTAATTCACTAAATCAATTGTTTTTCTATGGGTTCTACCCATAAGAAATACCTGAATAGGCTTTATACAGCCATTGATCTTGAGATTTCATCTAAGCCTGACTACAGAGTATTCAATTTCCTGAATTCATTTGTATTTTTAAAACTCTAATCTTTCACACTACTTTCAAAGTTTTTCATATAAGGTATTGGATGCAGGACATGAAATTTTAAAAATGTATGGTCTAATTGTGGCTAGATCACTTTTTATGCTTTTAGAAAAAGAATTATATAAACTTTACTGAATGTCACTTCCTCTTTAAAAAACAAGTACAAAAACAAAGTATAATAACCCCTGCCCAATCTACCAGTTAACTGTGAAAATCAGTTAACATTTGATATTTAAAATTTGACACAAGAGTCTTTTTTTTTAAGATTTTATTTATTTATTTGACAGCGAGAGAGATCACAAGTAGGCAGAGAGGCAGGCAAAGAGAGAGGGGGAAGCAGGCTCTCCACTGAGCAGAAAGCCCGATGCTGGGCTCAATCCCAGGACCCTGGGATCATGACTTGAGCTGAAGGCAGAGGCTTAACCCATTGAACCACAAGTCTTTGTTAAAATCTGAAGAGACAGGAACTGTCTTTACAGTCAAAGAATTCAGAGTCCACTTGTAAGACAATTAAACCAATAATTACAGTTTAACATAATAAATGCTAAAACAATGTTATGTAAACATTCCTGTAAGATACACCCAGGAGAAGGCTGGAGGAAAAATGCAGGTGTTTGATTTAAGCTGAATCCTGAAGAATATGAATCATTTCATTAAAAAAATTTTTTTTATTTAAAGAAAAAAAAAGTTATCCCAATTCAAAAATGATCCCAAAACATTAACAGGATAACTTACAGACTATGATAATAGATATGACCAACAAACATGAAAAAACTCTAAGCCTCACCAGCAAAAAGAGGAAATTCAAATTAAAACAATGTAGGACTCTTTTAACTTGTCAGATTAGCAAAACCTCTCTGCCTCTAACTCATCTTCTAGGACTATCTGAAACAAATTTTCATGAATCTAAAAGAATACCTACACCATTTTAATACTTTTAACACTATTTGCCACAATATTTAAAATATTTAAAACAGCCTAAGCCTAAGAAAATCTCATTGTTGAAAAGCTATCAAGAAATACGGGTGAGTAAAAAGATACATAAATAAGTGCATTACAATATGGTCACCCACACCTACAAGTATATCTGCATGTGTCTATATGTTGACATTAAAAGTTCTGTCTGGAATTTTTAATAGTTATTTCTGTAAGATAAGAGTGGAAGATGATTCATGTCATCTTTTCCTTTCCCTATATAAATGTCTATGTTGTTTGGCTTGGTCCTTTGAGAAATCTGTATAATGTTTAGAGAAATCTCTCCTTTTTTTTTACTTTTTAATTTAAATTACAGTATTTCCAGAATGAATTAAGGAAATCACAAACTATGTCAAAATGAATTAATTTCATAAATCATTTTTAAAATGCCAACATATTGGGGTGTCTGGGTGGCTCAGTCAGTTAAGCATCTGACTTGATTTTGGCTCAGGGTCTTGAGTTGGAATGCTATGACGGGCTCTATGCTGGGCATGGAGCCTGTCTGAGATTCACCCTCTCTCTCTCTCTCTGCCCCTTCTCCCCCACCGTGTGTGTGTGTGTGTGTGTGTGTGTCCACGCACAAGTGTGAGTCCAAAGTGTGCATGCTCGCTCTCAAAAAGAAAAAAAAAGCCAAGATATGAGTATTAAATGTATCAATCTACCTCCACTCCCTGCCCGACACTGGATTATCAATTTCTTATATCCCCATTGAAAAAAACTTCACTTAAAACCTCCCTAAGAGGAATGGCATCAGCAAAAACGACAGTGTAAGGTACACTAGTCTATCTTCCATAAAAGCTGCAAAAATACGTCAAAACCTCTCAAGAGTTAACTCTTTCAAAACTCTGGAAACTAACCAAAAGCCTGCAACAAACAGGGAACACTTTTAAAAAAATAAAAATGCAGCTCAATCTCAGACCAGAGTTTTGTGGTGTTTTTACTTACCCATGTTGAATCCCCTCCCAGTCAGCCCAGCAGTGGCATTTAACAGTCCACATTCCCAGTACAAGTAGTGGTTAAGAGAGAAAAATCAGGTTTCCTGCTCAAAAGGGAGTCTGCTTCTCCCTCTCCCTCTCCCCTTCCCCCCACGCACGTTTGCACACTCTCTCTTACTCAAATTAATAAAATCTAAAAAAAAATGTAAAGGAAAAAGTAAAACTACCAGTACTTACAGACGACACAATCTTATNAAAAGTAAAACTACCAGTACTTACAGATGACACAATCTTATATTGGAAACCCTAAAGCATGCGCGCGCGCGTATACACACACACACACACACACACACACACCTGTTAAAGCTAATAAAATTCAACTAAGTTCTAAGATACAAGGGAATTTCACAGAAATTAGTTATATATTTACACTTACAATGACAACCTGAAAAGGAAATAAACAATTCCATTTATAATAGCAACAAAAAGAATAAAATACTTATGAATAACTTAACAAAGAAGTACAAAACTGTTGCACTGAAATCAACAAAACATTGCAGAAGGAAATTAAAGAAGGGATCTAAATAAATGGTAAGAGATGTTTGTGGATTGAAAAATTGAATACTATTAAAATGGCAGTAATCCCCAAACTCATTTATAGATTAAATTCGATCCCTATCAAAATCTCAGGTGTCTATTTTAAAAATGAATAAACTAATCCTAAAATTCATGTGGACTTGCAAAAAACCCTGAATAGTCAAAACAATCTTGGTAAAGAACAAAGTTCAAAGATTTACACGTCCCAATTTCAAAATTTAGTACAAAAATAAAACAGTGCCATACCGGCATAAGGACAGACATATAAATCAGTGACTTGGAACTGACAGTCTAGAAATAAACCCCATACCTATGTCCAACTGATTTCTGATAAGGGTGTCAAGACCAATCAATGGGGAATGAATATTCTTTTTTAATTGATGTGTAGTTAACACACAATATTATATTAGTTTCAAGGGTATAACATAGTGATTTGACAATACTCAATACTCACTGCAGTAAGTGGAATCATAACCTGTTACTAGGGAATGAATAATCTCCTGGAACAACTGGATATCCAAGTACAAAAGAATGAAGTTGGAGGTCTACCATATGCTATATATGAAAATTAACTCAAAATTGATAAAAAAACTGAAACTATAAACTCTTAGAAACAGCTATAAATATTCACAATCTTACATTAAGAATAGTTTCATAAATATCATACCAAAAGTAAAAGCAAAAAAAGACACAGATAAATTGGAATTCATCAAAATTTTAAAATTTTGTGTATAAAAGGCTACTATTCAGAAAGTGAAAAGATAATAAAATGGAAGAAAATATTTGTAAATAATGAATGTAAATGAGTCTACTGTCCAGAGTATGTAAAGAACTCCCAACTCGGGGCGCCTGGGTGGCTCAGTCGGTTAAGTGCCTTCAGCTCAGGTCATGATCCCAGGGTCCTGGAATAGAGCGCCGCCGCATCAGACTCCCTACTCAGTGCAGAGTCTGCTTCTTGCTCTTCCTCTCCCTCTGCCCCTCTCCCAACTCATGTTCTCTGACTAGAATAAATAAAATCTTAAAAAAAAAAAGAAAAACTCCCACAACTCAACAAAAATATATACCCCAATTTAAAAATGAACTAGAAAAGGGGCACCTGGGTGGCTCAGTCTGTCAAGCATCTGCCTTCAGCTTAGGTCGTGATCTCAGGGTGCTGGGATCGAGCTGAGGGTCAGGCTCCCTGCTTAAGGGGGAGTCTGCTTCTCCCTCTCCCTCCCTCCTTCCCTACTGCTCATGTTCACTCACTCTCTCATGCTGTCTCTCTCTCTCAAATAAAATCTTTAAAAAAAAAATGAACTGGAACATGAACAGACAATTCTCCAAAGAAGATACACAAATGGCCAAAAGACACATTAAGAGATACTCAACATCATTTGGGAAATGAAAATCAAAACTATACTGAGCTGCCACTTCACACCCACTAGGATGGCTATAAAGAAGGCGGAAAAAACAGAAAATAACAAGTGTTGGCAAGGATGGAGAAGAATTGCAACCATCCTACAATGTAGGTAGGAATGTATAACACTAAAGCCACTGTGCAAAACAATCTGGCAGTTGATCAAAAAAGTAAATGCAGAGTTACTATACGACCCGGCAATTATACTGCTACATATATACCCAAGAGAACTGAGATCATATTCATATAAAAACTCACAAATCCATGTTCATCGCAGCATTATTCTCAATAGCCCAAAAGTGGAGTAACCCAACCAAACAATCCAACTGAGAAAGGGATTAACAAAATGTGGTATATATCCACACAAAAGAATATTATTTGGCCACTGAAAGGAATGGTGTAGTAATAATTGCTATAGCACAGATGAACCTTGAAAGGATGCTAAATGAGAGAAGCCAGGCAAAAAATGCCACTTATTGTATGATTCTGTTCATATGAAATGTCTAAAATCACAGAGACAGGGTTTCTTTTTTGGAGTTCTGAAAATGTTCTGGAATCAGATACTGACAATGACTGCAAAATGGAGTAAAAATACTAAAAACCAAAGAATAGTACAATGAATGTTGTATCATGTGGACTTTATCTCATTAAAACAAAACAAATCTCCCTCAAGTAGTCAGAACTCTGTTCCTAGAAGGGTGGTCTAAGTAAATATTGCTTTCTCTCACTCAAAAATATCAAAATAACAAAAAGAAAATCACCCAGCTCTCTTAATAAGCATGTCAGGCAATTTAAATATACAGTTGCACATTAATAAGACACAGACCACCTTATCCATATGATTTCCAAATATGTAATAGCAATATGTGGCTCTACCTAGATTTACCCTTCAATCCACAATCCTGATCACACTCTGCCAGGAAGCCAAAGGACTGAAATGAATAGATGAAGAAACAAACACGCACTGAATAAAAGAGGATATAAACCAAACAGGTAAAATAGCAGACATTAAAAGAAAGAGAAGGAAAAACAAAAAGGACCCAATTCACATATTTTTAACGTCACTGTTGTTCCTTTTGCTTTCTTAACAATGCAACCATTTTGTAAATCATTTTTATTTTAATAATCATTTAAAAATAGAGAGGTATTTCTCTCTATATTATGTTCTCAAAATTCCTGACCAAAAAAATGCATTCATGATAGTAAGTAAAGAAAAAAAGATTTGGAGCACCTACAATATAAAAATGTACAATTAAACTACTCTATTCTCAGTTAGATACACTATAGAAAGTCCTATGGTGTAGCAAGAGCCATGTTCTTATAACTACAGCAATAATCCTTTATAAGGCAAAATTAAAGGTGGGATTCTTTTTACAAGTGAGCCTTTACTATTTCATAACAAATTAAGCTACTGTATATGGTATTCTAACTTTCAAGCCATCATATGTTATATAAAATGGTTCCCAAACGGGTAACATAGACTTGAATAAAAACTTAAACATATGCAAATTCAAAAAGATTAATTTATTCTACATTTAATAATACCCAAGGGTAGGGCGCAATTCTCTCCTTCAGATTTAATTTAACAGTAAAGGAAATAATTCACTTTGTACAAAAGCCAGAGTTCAAAAATAAACAAATAAATTATATCATACACATAGGACATGTTTTTGTGGTTTTATTTTCCAGCTGTAGCCGACCACAAATAAAAGTACATTTTATTATGCTTCTGCTAAGTACTCCAGTAGCATTTGAACTAAAATAAACTAAAAATAATTTGGCAAAATATGGTAGGTTATACAATATATCTGTTAGTATCAATGAAGAGAGGTTTCATTCCCTTTTGTTTTGGCCAATTTTGAAATATTTCTAACAGGTTAGCAAATATAAAAAAATAATAAATACCCATGTATCCATTTCATCAGACCCAATACATCTAACCGTAACATCATACCACATTTGCTTCAGAAATTTCTTAACAGACCACTAGTTTTTACAACTTTATTTATGCTATTTGGGAGGCTCTTTAAAATGTAGTGAATATGCACAATAAAATAAAATTTTCCTTGTGGTTTATGCCACTACAGATTTATTTAATTTCTTTTTTTAAAAAAATTCAAGTTCATATGAAAAATATCTAACAAATTCTGGAATTACCTAAAAAAAAAAATCACTAAACCAACTTTTTAACACATAAGTTGGTGAAAATAAAATTATTTAACAAATGCCTATTTCACATATCAGAGAAGTCCTAGTCTGAACATATGTTCACTTTACAGAATAGGTTTAAAAACTATCAATTCAAACATTACTCTCTAGGGAAAAATAAATCCTAATGTAACTAGTGGAATAAACAACTCATTAAAACTCAACTTGGACAAACTCCAGAATAAATTTAGGGAAATAGAAACAATTAGGTCTTGATTGTGTAGTAGCAGAGATTGAAAATGAATATGTCCTAATTAACGAATACTTTAAAAGACTCTGCTTATACCATCTGCTGACAAATTATAATACACAGTTGATGAAATTTCTGGACCAATCTGGCATTTCTTTAAAGAAAATTCTCCCTTCAAAATTTTAAGTAAAGAATGTGGAAACAGTTTGTACTATTCGATGCAAAGGAATTAAACAATTGCCATACGTACACTTGAGGGAACAGCCATCCATTCTCTTAAAATCAACACACCTCAGAGCAATTGAAAGAATACCCTCAGCAACAGCTGGATCTAAAGATTTATATAGAGTCCCCAAATGCAAAGTTTGAACCTACAAATTGGTTCCAAAATGTATTTTTGTTATTACTCATATCCTGTACAGTAAAATAAGATTAGATCACTTTTTCCAAAACAAAATGAGTACAAAACTTCACCAACTCAACTTCGAAATAAAGCAGTTTAAAAAGCTTAGAAATTTGTATTTAGTTCTGTATACAATGACTCTACCTTACACAATATACCAATACTTGATGAAAAGGGAAAAAATTGTTTTAAATAGTAGGAAAATGAAAGGTTATAGCTCTCCTTTCCTTCTTCTGATCCCACTCCACCCCGATACATAACTACTTACTATAACTTTAGCATACATAACTACAGACCTCTTGATTTTATGCATTCATATACACTTAAAATTTTAATGGATGTGTGTGTTTATGTGTGTGTGTGTTTATGTGAGTGTGGGGGAGGGTCTGTCTATAATCTGCTTTTTATGACTAAATGACATTCTCAGAGATTAAGCTCTTTCTACATTAGTAACACACTTCTACAGTGATCTTATGCATACTTCATAATAGTTTGAATCCAGTTTCACATTCATCAGCACTGTGTCAGAATATGCCTTTCACAAAATCCCCACCAGTATATTTTTTAATCACAATGACTGTAGCATTTGCAAATAACTATAAAATGCAAATTATCTTGTCATATTTAGATATGAAAAGTTCACCATTTTTCAAATTTCTAAAATACTACTCCAATTAAATATTAAATTAAAAAAAGTAAAACTTAACACTAAGATAAAAATCAATTTCTGATTATAATATACAATGTCCAATATTGTACAATGAACTATGGGTGGTAGCAAACAAAATACAAAAGGAGCAAAATGTTGTCCCTTCATTTTCTCGTCATCTCCTAGACAAGTTATTCGATAAAAACAACTGACCTACTTAAGTAAAAGCCATAGAGAACTCAGGAAAAAAGAGAAGGGAAGTGTGTTTATAGAATATATATTGTGTATGTAATAACATTCAAACACAACCTTAAGAATTCTGATTAGAAAAATCACTAAAATTTTAGTCAAGTTCAGTAATTAAAGTCACTGGTTTTTTTCCTTTGGCCAAGAGCACATTTTACACATATTATGTAAGTAAATAGGAGACAGACTTGGTTGTCAAAAACATAATCTAAAACCTCATCAATCAGACAACCAAAAAAAAAAAAAAACAAACAAACAGTGAAACCACTGAAGAAATTACCAGCTGCATGTCAATAAGTATTTATTTTTATCTACAGTAAAGTCAAGGTTTTAAAGATAAATGTCTTCTATAGAAAAAGATGGTCCTTATGGAGATTAAGTAAAAAGGAAAGCTTTAAAATAATCACAGGAACCAGTGTAAAATCACTTCTATGAAAAGTACAGTGAAAAACAGAAATGATATCCCATGAAGGAATATATTAGGGGGATGTAACCTAGTCAGAGAAAAGTGTCAATTTCCAATACCTATGGGGTAAGTAAAAGTTGTTTAGGCTATTGACTAGTGAAACAATATGGTGAAACACCTGGCTGAGAAGAAACTGAAAAGAAACTGAAAAAGGCAAAAGGTGGAAAGGGCTAAGGAGGAGGACATTCAGATCAACGTAGATAGCCGAGCAGGGGCTAGATCACAGAGGGTATTGCAGAATGTTTTAAAGATTTTAATCTTTTCTGTTAAAGCTATGAGAAGCGAAGTATTTTAGGCTGGAGAAGGACATAATTAGAATTATCTTTCAAAAACAAGTCAAACAAACCTGGCCGCAGATGTACGAGTTAGCTGGTGATTAAGACCCATGAAAAGATGTTCAACATCACTCATCATCAGGGAAATACAAATCAAAACTACAATGCGGTATCACCTTACATTTGTCAGAATGGTTAAAGTTGACAACACAGGAAACAACAAATGTTGATAAAGGTGTAGAGAAAGGAGAACCCTCTTATACCGTTGGTGGGAATATAAACTGGTGTAGGCACTCTAGAAAACCATATGGAGGCTCCTCAAAAAGTTAAAAAGAGAACCACCCTACAACCTAGCAATTGCACTAGATATTTACCCAAAGGATACAAAAATACTGACTCAAAGGGGCACACGCACCCCAATGTTTATAGCAGCATTATCAACAATACCCAGACTATGGAAGGTGCCCAAGTGTCCATCAACTGATGAATGGATAAAGAAGATGTGGTATATATACATAGCGGAATATTACTCAGCCATCAACAAGAATGAAATCTTGCCATTTGCAATGAAGTGGATGTAGCTAGAGAGTATCATGCTAAGTGAAATAAATCAGTCAAATAAAGACAAATACCATATGATTTCACTCATATGTGGAATTTAAGAAACAAAACAGATGGACATAGGGGAAAGAAAAAATAAAAAAGAGGGAGACAAACCATAAAACAGACTCTCAACCATAGAGAACAACTGAGGGTAGCTGGAGGGACAGTGGGCAGAGGAATGGTCTAAATGGGGGATGGGTGGTAAGGAGGGTGCTTGTGATGAGCACCAGGTGTTATACGTAAGTGATGAATCACTAAATTCTACTCCTGAAACCAATATTACCCTACATATTAACTGACTAGAATTTTTTTAGAACTTGAAACCTAAAAACAACAACAACAACAACACCTCTCTAAATACTTAGATAATCAAGAAAGAAAAAGTGAAGACTGTGCCTTATTCATAATGGGACTCCAGGGCCTACAACACAAGTTTTCACATGATAGGTGCCAAAATATTATTTTTAAAACAAATAAATGAGTCATTAATCAGATGGAAAAAAGCTAAGTATTAACAGATTCTTCTAGGAAACTGGCAATATTTTTTAAAGTTATAAATCATAATAAAGAATACAAAGTTATTATTGAGAACTTGCTAATAGTTACCAACATGCTATTGACGGCTCCAACACTAATTAAAAGATGTCTAGAACCAGTGACTTATCTCTCTAGATCCACCATATCACCTTCCCTACACCTTCATTTCCACATCCATAAAATAAAAAACTCGTTTATTGTGAGGTTCAACTAAATCCCTGTATGTAGTGGAATTAGTGAGGTACAAATGCTACACAAGAGCATTATGATGCTGTTCTTAGAGATTATCTTCTGCCACTAAGTATCCACTATATGATCTTTTGGATACGGGGACCTCCAATGATTATTTTTTCTTAAATTTCAAATTAATATATTAAAAAGAAATTAAATCAAACACAGTTAAGAAATTTAGAGACAATGATAAAAAATCCGTAAGCTAAACTGAATGATTTCTAACCAAAACACTTCCCTTTTAATTTATTAATAACTTAGAATTCTTTTGAATATACTCTTAAGTTTCAGTTCCCAAAAATAATGAAACACAGACGTATTTCAAAGATACTGTCATTAGAATAAAATGCTGTCACAAGATAATATTCTCCTGCTGTTGTACATAGACAAAACCAAATACTGGGGAATAGCTAGCATTATTCTTCTCATAGAAAAAGATATACGTCTTATAATAATATTCTCCAATATCCAAAAATCAAATTTAAAGTCAATAATCTAAGAATGAATTATAAATGCTCATTTGGGTACCACTAAACAAACTATTTTACTAAGTTTGAAACTTTTAACAAGAGACGAATCATATTTGCTTATACAACTTCACACCCAGCTGATCATAAAATTGCATGTGGAAAATATCAAGTTTTCCAGCAGGAAAATCAAAGAAAACCTTCTGTTCTCATTGGACCAACACTCTGGTTGTTAACATGTGTTGCATGCTCTTCATGCGCTTACTTAAAAAAAAAAATTCAAAGAGAAGACTGATATAAAGACAGATGTTATTTACCTATAGTAGTATTTTTCATGCCTTTTTAATCTCCCCCCCACACACACACACACACTCAAGAACTACAAAAGTAGGTATTTTTCGACTGGTCATTTACTTAAGCACATTATAAAATCAGAACCAAAACATAACAAAAAACAAAAATTGGGAGGAGTTAACATAAAAATTGCTCTTTCAAGGGAATTTATTAAAAACAGTAATGCATTAATATTCTAAAGAAGTAAATGTACTTATTAGCAAAATATAAAATCATTAGTAATGCAATGGCAGTATTTATAATTTCATAATTCAAAACTGTAGCTAAAATATTTCCAAGAGCTGAAATTAACCAAACTAAATCCCAAAACAGCACAAGTAGAGACTTAAAATTTTGTTAGTACTAAGAAAGAGACAAACAGAACATCTGATGAAAACATACTCAGAACCAATCATGTTATTTTATTAAATTTAAGATTCTGGACTATTCCTCATATAAAGATTACTTAAAAGATACTTTTTTAAATGTGTTATTAAAAATCATTCAATCAAGACAAATTTACAGAAAAAGCAATGACATATTTGGGGGAAAACATTCATAATTAATAAAGTCAAGATTTACTTCTATTCACTATTTCTCAAATCCCCAAAAGAGCCATAAATATAATATATATGGATTTATACAATGAAACTGTTCTTTCTGATATGAACAAACTGATAATTCATGCAAATGCAATTTAGGTCAAATTTTCACCTTGATACAAATACAAAGCTATAAATTAATCAAATTAAAATACACAGAATAGTAAAATGTTTTTAAAAAGTTTTAATCTTCTTAAAGAGTTAGACTACTGGGGGCACCTGGGTGGCTCAGTGGGTTAAAGCCTCTGCCTTCGGCTCAGGTCATGATCTCAGGGTCCTGGGATCGAGTCCCGCATCAGGCTCCCTGCTCAGTAGGGAGCCTGCTTTCTCCTCTCTCTCTGCCTGCCTCTCTGCCTACTTGTGATCTCTATCTGTCAAATAAATAAATTAAATCTTTAAAAAAAAGAGACTACTATGCTTGTTGTCACTTAAAAGAGTCCTATCATATCTCACATGTTAAAATTACATCTTTTTCTATTTTTTAAGATTTTTTTATCTGAGAGAGAAAAAGAGTGCATGAGCAGGGGGAGGGGCAGAGGAAGGGGCAAAGGGAGAAGTATACTCACCGCTGAGCAGGAAGCCCCACACTGGGGTTGACCCCAGGACCTTGGGATCATGACCTGAGCTGATGCTTAACCAACTGAGCCACCTAGCTACCCCTCTCTTTTTCTATTTGCATTATTCCCTTTAAACTATGCTTTTAAAAACCCTACCTAAGCAAAAGACACTCAATGAAATGAAATAACTGAACATGTATGTATGTGTAAAAACTTATTTTTAATAAGTCTGAACTACGAGTTTGTTCATATCAGAAAGAGTAGTTTCAATGTATAAATCCATATATATTATATTTGTGGCTCTTTTGGGGAGTTAAGAAATAGAGAATAAAAATGAATCTAGACTTTATTAGTTATGAATGTCTCCATTTATGAATGTATGAAATCTATGTACAAAATCTTTTATTATGCAACTGAAAATGCTATGAGCCTCAGTGTCTGGCAGCAGTGTGCTAGAGAAATCCCAGAAGCCCTAGTGAAAATAATCAGTTGTCTGATGGGTTTGGGTGAAGAATGGAACAACAAAGCAAGGAACCGTGGGTTTCCCAGCTAACAAGCTAATCTGTCATCCCCTGAATCAAGATAGGCATTACCCCTTATTATGAGCCAACTGCCCTCCCCAAAAATTTGACGCATTCTAGGGAGAGAGAAAGGAACTGATTGCAAAGAGATAAGAAAGAAATTTGGTGGCTACCTGACTCTATATATCTGTACTCATAAAACCACTAAACTTTGCTATATTTAAATTATACTCTAGTTTTAAAATGAGAACTAAGTTAATGAAAACAGGGGTATAATTCATATAGTAATCCATTATAGAGAACTTTATAAACCAACTCTCCACGACTCTAAAGTACTATGAAAGCCTGCTATAGTTATATAGTATTTTCAGGTGTATCCAGACCTCTAAATGTTTTCCAATTTTTTTCTTTATTCACAGGGATTCTATACAAATAAGAATATTTTGAGAAGTATGAAAAATTAAGTATTCACCTTCAGATATTATTCCTCCCCCCAAAAGTTAAGAACATGATGACACTAAACAACTAATATCTAGGGGCACCTGAGTGGCTCAGTTGGTTAAGTATTTGCCTTCAGCTCAGCTAATGATCCCAGGATTCTGGGTTCAAGCCCCATGTCTGGTCCCTGCTTAATGGGAAGCCTGTTTCCCCCTCTCCATTTGCCCCTTTCCCCTGCTCATGCTCTCTAAGAAATAAATAAAATCTTTAAAAAAAAAAACAAAAACACAGTTTGAAGAAGGGGCTAATGACACAAAAGGATATTCTCAGAACATCCCAAGTCACGGTCACGGCAGACTATAACACACTTTGAAAACCCCTTAATCAGCTCTGGAATTTAAACATCTCTGAGAGGATGGATAGTTATTTGCAAGACTGAATATATTTTACTCAGTTAAGGAAAGCCACATACAGATGTAGAAAATAAAAAACAAGTTAGCTACTGATACATGCTATGTCAAAGATGAACCTCAAAAACATTATCTAAGTGAAAGAAGCCAGATACAGGATACCACATACTGCATGATTCCGTTCATATGCCATAAAAGATAATTTATGAAAAAAGTGGTTACCTGGGGCCAGAGATGGAAATAACTATAAATGGGCATGAGGGATTTTACTGGGAGGGTGAAAACGTTCTAAAACTGATTTACGGTAAGAGTTGCATAACTCAGTGAAGGTGCTAAAAATCACTGAATTACATACCTGAAATGGGTAAATTTTATGCTATATGAAGTACATCTCAATAAAGCTATTTATTAAAAAAATACAAGTTATCAAAGCTATTCCTATGGAAAGATGCCTTAGGAAAAAAACTTAATGCCAATTTGCCACATACTCCCTCATCAATGGTAGTAGGGACTTCTAATTTTGGGTCTTGACTCAGATCTAAAAGTGAATTCCAACTTCACTATTTACTGTATGTATAAACATTAGTAAGACAAGATATACGTAAAATGGATAAAATAGTATCTCATAATGTTGTTATGAAGATTAAATGAGATAATGCATATAAGACTCTTAGCACTATTCCTGACACATATATACTATTATTATTAATTTGGTATTAAAACTTCCCCCATCAATTTTTCATATACTACTTGCTTACATAGGTTGAAAAACAATTCTGTTCATGAGTTCTTAATATATAAATTACATGCAAGTTAGATATAACTATATCCCAGTGAATATAAAAAGTAATCATCAGAATGAGATTTGATTACAAAGTAATGATACATTTTGAGTGCTGACCCCAAAATCAATCTCAGCAATTTACAACCAAAGAGAAGCTATCTTTTCATGACTATATATATTAAAAACTACAACAAAAAACTTTTAATTACAAAGAGCTACATATTTGAGTTTTATTCATACTATACATTATAATGGATATTAAGAGTATAAAGCAAGTATACAAATTTAAAATATGTGGCGCCTGGGTGGCTCAGTGGGTTAAAGCCTCTGCCTTTGGCTCAGGTCATGATCTCAGCATCCTGGGATCGAGGCCCGCATCGGGCTCTCTGCTCAGCTGGGAGCCTGCTTCCTCCTCTCTCTCTACCTGCCTCTCTGCCTACTTGTGATCTCTCTCTCTCTCTCTCTCTCTCTCTGTCAAATAAATTTTAAAAAAAATTTTTTTACAAAAAGAAATATGTGTATTTACAAATTGATTTCAAAGGCTCTAATATATGTTAACATCCGTAAATACCGGAGATTGTAATATATGTGAAGATAACTACTGAAAAAAAAATCAAATTTTTGGAAAAGCTGAAGCCCAGAATTACCAAGTGCACTCTACGAAATCATTAAATAACTGCAAAAATGTTTGCAAAAAGCTGGAAAATAAAACAATGACATATTTAATGAATTTTCAGTTCTCTGTTAAAACCTGTATTTCACCTATTTCTGGCTGTTCCACCACTAAATGGTTTTCAGTTCAAATAGGAATCACTAACAAAATTAAATAAGACAACATAGACTAATTCAAAAGTATGCAATCAAAAACTATGTATATGCCTGAAACTAATATGACACTGTATGTTAATTACACTGGAATTAAGATTAAAAAAAAACCTATGTAAAAATCTCCTTCCAAGGATGCAGACAGCAAAAAGGACAATTTTATATAATTAGATTGTAAAAGACAATCTACACTGCCTCTTAAACCAATTTTTCCCCATTTAAAAATTTCCTTAATCAACCCCATAAGGGCAGGTATCTCGCCATTTTTCTTCTCTATTCAGGGCCATGCAGAATGTCTGGCACACAGTGGACATTCATCACATATTCTGAAACATACCTGAATGAATGAACAAAGAACATTATCAAGTGTGCAAAAAGGCAGACAAACAGTGGGAAAACTCACTAGACTTTAAAAAACAAAAACTGAAACTGACTGGGGAACATGTTCACAAAATTGAAGAAAATATGTACCCTATTATGGTCATGTTTTATGGTTGTCTGTTTTAATCATCCAGATAAGGATACAAAAGAAGCATTAATCATGAAAAAAATCAGTAGAGGACAAAAACAAAGTATGAGAAAAAAAAAAAGAAAGGTTCTAAGAAATATGCAAGGAAATGCTTAATAATGCAAAGATGGTTATGTTAACAAGATCATACAAGCATATCCCAAGTCATACAACACAGAATTCTGTAAGATAGAAGACTAAGTTGTATCATGCACAGAGCCATCTGGCATGTGGTCCACATTGCTGTATGCCTGACCTGAGATTACAGCTCAAATAAAACTATTACACCTTAGTAGATAGTACTAGAAAGACCCAGCCACTTGCTTTCACAAGTTTGATGGAAACTGAGCTAATTTGCTGCAAAGGGAGTTATTCCAATACAAAAGCTGAGGGGAAGGGTGGCGGGGAGTACTATTTCAACAAGCTATCCAAATCAAAAGAGAAAGCTGGTAGGAGAACAGTTTGTACTATGTACTTCCCAAATCAAATTTACTATATGATATAAAGGAGAAATTTATCAGGATAGTATATTTCCATTGTGCTCATGCTTATCCATCTCTAAATGTCCAGAAATTCACGTTTGGATGTGAAATGGATACAAGAATTGAGCCAAAGACAAATGAAGATTGCTGCAATTCTCATTCTCAACTGCCTTAAGCCTCTTTAAAAGAACTATATAATTTTAAGAACTATAGAGCCATCGTACAGAAACACAATTTCAGAGGTCATTCACACATTTTGATGAGTTTGAATCTTACTTTGATGAATGAATTAAACCCTGATTCATCTGCATTAAAAGGAGAAACCTGCACCAGCAATGTATGTCCCTTTCAAGAGGATCTGACAGGGCTAAAAAGCAACCAATGCTCATTTTATATATATCTCAGTCTACCCTGAAATGTCTAACTATGTGACCATACACAGAACAGTGTTTTATCTGCTTGGAATTGTTAAAATATATTCTCTTTCACCAGACTGTTAAAATCAATGTTAACATCTATCATTAGAGAAATAATCTCATAATCAGAACATTAAGTGCTTTGGCTGATTTACCACTTAGTAATACCTCAAAGAGCTATATTTCAGTATTCTCTTAGATTTCAAACAATAACAATGAGCACTAGGCCTATGATAATATCTTTTTAATGAATAATACTCACAAAAATTTTGGATTCCCTTAATATAACCACTAAAAAACAAAACAACCTCCTGTTTTCCAATACTTAACAAGCACTACTGCTAACAAAAAGTTGATAAAGCTACTTTGCATATGAATTTGAAAATAGGACAAACATATGTACATATATATATATACACACACAACATATACATACACACACATACATATATATGTCAGTCCAGATGTACGGGAACCATGAGGTGTTTACAAATTCACTTTAAAATAGGGATGAAAATCCCAATCTTCCTACTGGTTCTGAAACTTACATCCTCCTATAGCCTATCCTGAATAAAATAACCAGATGAAAACTCATTTGATTTCATCCTAAATCTTCATTTACTTTAATTTTCATTCTATTCAGTATTATTAAACTTGTCTATAACATATAGACTGTAAAGCACTGTAAGTTTTTAAGAAATTAAGTTAAATATCTTTAAACATGTTTTTTAAGAGAAATTAAGAAAAGATCTCCCTTTACTGTAAAAAGTTAAATAATCCTTCTGCAGAAAAAAAAATCTAAGTTAGCTATCCCTGTAAATGTTAAGAGCAAAAACTACTGTGAAGATAAACTTGTAAACAACCCCAAGAATCCTAACAAATTTATTTTTCCCCTCCTTCCCAAAGTACAGCTATTCCAAATACGCACTTGATAACTTTTTACAAGTAAAAAGTTATACCAATTTTTAAGAAAAACTATGTCAAATGTAAATAATAACTTTTTAAAACAAAAAGCAAAAGATTTATAAAAGACGTAAACTAAGCTTCTGGCTTGGGAGTTAGATTAAGATAGACTCAACATTAAAAAGCAATGTTTCGGGCGCCTGGGTGGCTCAGTGGGTTAATGCCTCTGCTTTCGGCTCAGGTCGTGATCTCAGGGTCCTGGGATCGAGGCCCGCATCGGGCTCCCTGCTCGGCGGGGAGCCTGCTTCCCCCCGCCTCTCTCTCTGCCTGCCTCTCCGCCTCCTTGTGATCTCTCTCCCTCTGTGAAATAAATAAATAAAATCTTAAAAATAAATAAATAAATAAATAAATAAATAAAAAGCAATGTTTTCGCATAGAATTAAAGAAAAAATTGCAAATCATATAATAAAAATTTAGTATGCCAAATTCATAAGGAACACTTACAACTCAACCACAAAAACAATCCAATTTAAATAGGAGAAAAGAACTTGAATATATATTCCCCCAAAGAAGATACACAGATTATCAATAAGCAATTGAAAAGATGCTTAACATCACTAATTGTTAGAGAAATGGAAATCAAAACTACATGAAATACCACTTCATATTCTTTAGAATGACTATCAAAAAACCTAAAATAGCAGGTGTTGACAAAGATAGGAGAAATTGGAACCCTTGTGCACTGTTAGTAAGAATGTAAAATGGTACAGCTACGGTGGAAAACAGAGTGGCAGTTTCTCATAAAATTTAACCCAGAATTACCATATGATCCAGCAATTCTGCCTCTAGGTATACACCCAAAAGGCCTGAAAACAGGTATTCAAACAAATATTTGAATACCCATGTTCAAAGCACCATTTTCAGTAGCTACAAGGTGGAAACAAGCCAAATGTTCACTGATGGTTGAATGAAGAAACAAAGCATATACATACAATGGAATTTTTCAATCTTAAAATTGAATGAATTTAGAAGAAAGGAAGGGAGAGAGGGAGGGAAAGAGGGGAGGGAAGGAAAGAGTAAGTGAGGGAGGGAAGAAAAACTTCTGTCCTACGCTATAGCATGGATGAATCTTGAAAACTTTATGCTAAGTGAAAGAAGTTAGACACAAAAGGACAAATATTGAATGATTTAACGTACGTGAGGTACCCAGATTAGTCAAATTTATACAAAGTAGAACAGTAGTTACCAGGAGCTCAAAGTAATGAGTATTGGAAGTTAGTGTTTAATGGGTACAGAATATAAAAGTTATGGAGATGAACAGGGGTGATAGTAGCACAACAATCTGAAGATACTTAATGCTACTGAATTATACACTTAAAAATGGTTAAAGTGGTAAATTTTATGTTTGGCATCTTTTACCATGAAAAAATTAAATAGTAGTAACAATTTTTTTTTAATTTTTTATTCTTTGCCCCAGGGGTACAGGTCTGTGAATCATCAGGCTTACATCTTTCACAGCATTCACCAAAGCACAAACCCTCCCCAATTTCCATGTTTAAGCAGTGTGGTAGAGTTGAAGGAGACCTGAACCAAGAAAATGAAGATTAAAAAAGAAAAAGAAAAAGAAAAACTATGATCAAATTAAGGCATTGATATTAACTGTGTGCTCTTAGGTTAAGTAATTTGAACTCTCTGGGACTCAGTTTTTTCATCTTTGAAATGAAAAGATTGTAAGAGATGATTAAAGTGTTTCTTTTCTGTTCAAAACATTCCATGAAAGCACATTCTAGATGTAAGAACCAAAGCTGACAATAAGGCTGCTGCCACTCAAATGGAGATAAGAGAATTAGTATCCCAGTTAAGTCTTACCAGTTTTAAGACAGTCTGTTAAAGAAAATGTTTATCACAAAAGCAGACAGATGAAAATAATCATTGCTCTGAAAAGAGGAAATTAAAAAGCTCTACCTCTGGGGGCATTAAAAACACTCAACTCTATGTTCTCAAACTATGGCATTATAAAGGACAAGACAGTTGAGCAAACCTCCTTTTGACCCTGTGAAATGGGTTACTTATTCTCTACATTTGCTGATAAATAAATATTGGCATTTTTTTAGACTTGAAGGGCCTAGCTTCCATTATAGTTATTCTAGTGTTATTCTGAGCTAGCACAGGAAAACTGCTGCTTCAGTTTCCATTTCAGGGAGGCAAAAGGATCAGGATCTGCTCACTTCTCCTTTAGACACCATGTCAATTACCATGAGCCCACTACCACCACCAAATCCTGTATTTCCTAATTAACACTGAACTCAAACATGGGTTCCACTGAAACATCTTCCTCAAACAAATAAACTCCTCAATAACTTCATTAATCACAACCAACCCATCTGTTCTGTGCTAAATAACGAATGGAAACTTAAGAGAATGGAATCTCTTAGAGAATGGAATAACGAATGAAATCTTATTTACAAGATTGCTCAATCTTGTAAATAAATGTAAATAAATAAATAAATCTTGTAAATAAATGTGTTTTCCAACATTCTTATGACTATAAAAATGACTCAAGATATATATAAGCAATAATTAGAAAAAAGAAGAAACATGATAGATTTTAACTCAGTAAAAGAAAGAACTCTAGAGCTGCCCAACAATGAATCTGGTTACCTCACAAAGGAGCTAAGACCCTCTGAATAAAATGTTCAACCCATGATAGACAAGTATAAATCAAAGCTGTGTCACAGACTCAGAAACTAGGATCATGCCTAAGATTCCACCTAACCCTGTTAACTACAATTCTATGAGATTATCAAAATAATATCTATATACTGTTACCTATATACTAGGAGATACTGGGAGAGTTCAGATCTATTAGCTATACTATCTCACTACCCTCTCAATACATGGAAATCCATTTTTACTGCAAGGCAAAAATCTCGCTGAGCCTTTGTAGATGATTAACAAAAGATAATATACGTTTTCAGTCCTTCAGGTAAGAAGGGGATCAAAGACTTTAAAATCAGATAACCTTCCATGAGAACCCTTGCCCAGCAACTGTGTGACTCTGGACAATTTATGTAACCTCCCTGAATTTTAGTTTTATAAAAGAGTATCATCCTAGCTCACAGGATTGTTATGAAATCTTTGTTAAACTAAATACCTAATACTGCATTAAAAAGTATTTTCTTTCAAATCCTACACATTGTTTAACTACCTGCTTACAAGTTACTGTCTCCATGTTCTCCAGGACTTTCTAACCCAAAGTAATTATTCTCTGAACTTCCCAAGTATGTTGCATTGTCTCTCTATAAACGAGATCACATTTTTGAATCCTCAATTATAGGAGACAGTGAATTTGAGACTATAGTATAATTGCAGTATTACAAGCCTGATGAAGAAGAAATTTGGTTAATGAGTATTTGATTACCTGGTTTAACTTTTAAGTGTTCAGAATAAACTCAGACATCCTTAATCATATAAAAGTCTAGGCCCAAAAGTAGCCTTTTGAATTGCTCTCTCATGGTTTCCACTCACAGATCCAAGAGAGCAACCCTGACTTTGTTGAGGCAGTATTATCCCCCTAGAAGTCTCCACACCCCAAAACCAACCTCCGTACACCTAGATACATACCCAATTCAACCAGTAAAACCTAATTCTACTGCCACTTCTATGAAGCCAACCATGATGTCCCAGGGAAATTTTCTACTTTCTTTAAACTAACAGGACATTTTTCTTAAGCCTCAATTTTGCCATTTAAAGACAACCGTTTCCTTATGTGTCTAGTGTCCTCTCTCACTAGACTGTAAGTTGTCACGCTCAGTGGATATTTCTTACCCTCACTGCATTCTACTGTATTCTTTTCCCAATCCCAACATGTAGCACAATGTCTATCAAAATACAGAAAATCAAAAAAATATTTATGAATGACATCTTATGTCCTCTAATATAACTGAAGCTTCTTAAGGAAAAGGGAAAATGGAACAGGAATAAAACATAAACACATTCTTTAGGTACTTATTTTTCAATTAAAATTGCAGATCAAGGGGCCCCTTGATCTAAGTCAGTTCTAAGTGTCTGCCTTCAGCTCAAGTCATGATCCCAGTGTCCTGAGAGGGAGCCCCACATCAGGCTCCCTGCTCAGCAGGGAGCCTGCTTCTCCCTCTCCCTGCTCAGCAGGGAGCCTGCTTCTCCCTCTCCCTCTTCTACTCCCCTGCTTGTGAGAGCACTCTCTCAAGTAAATAAATAAAATCTTTTAAAAAATAATAATAAAATAAAATTGCAAATCAAGAATGTGCAAATGATCAATGTTCATGTAATACAATACTGTATAGTGACAAAAAGCAATCTAAAAACTACATTCTACCATATGAATGAATCTCACAAACATGTTGAGCGACAGAAGCCAGTCAAAAAGGAGACTATGAACGATTCTGTTTAAGAAGAGACAAAACTAACCTATATTAAAAGAAATCAGGACAATGGTTAACCTTGCGGGAGGGTAAGAGAGGCTTTTGAGATGTTGATGTTATTCTGTTTCTTAATCTTTCTGCTAGGTACCAAAGATCTGATTCACTTATGAAATACCATAATATATGTACTTTTCTATAAAATTTTAATATTTCAATTAAAAAGTTTAGAAATAGAGTGGACATATTTATTATAGTTTCTCTGTTCTGAAAAAAAAAAGTTAACTCCAAGAATGTATCTAGAAACCTAAAAGCATTACCACTGTAGAAATTTTTTAAAAACCGTCTACAGGACACTAAGGTTTATTCCTCTTAGTAATAACAAAGTTATACTTTATTGCCCTTTCACCAACACTTTACTGACCACTTTTAAACATCTCCTTACTAAAAAAGAAAATTAAAATTTGAATTAACTGCTCAAGATCTGTTATTAAATATCATTGTCACTGTGTCTTTCCCATTATACTAAGCTAACCTAATGTAAAGCAATGAAGATAAAAATGTTTTGAAATGCTTATATTTTTATGTTTGGAAAGCGTGTAATACAGAATGCAAGATAAAATATGACCAAAATATTTTGAAAAAAATAAATCCCAAGAAACTGGAGTTTAGTATTAGCTTGCTCATTAAGGCTAAAATATATTAACATGAACATTCAAATGGGAGAAAATAATTTATCTTCAATGTTACTTAAGCCACATATTTTTTAAAATTTATTAGCAAACCTGATGAAAATGTTAGTTTGAAATTTCATATATAATTAGTATCAATTTTGACATTTTTAAACAAGAAGTATGAATCATTTGTTTTACATAAAATCTAGATTTCTATCACTAACTCAAACATACCCACTAAAATTTTTTTTCCAATGTGATATATATGTTTCAAAAGCTATGACCTATAGTAAACATGCTCTTCTCATTATTGAAAAAATATATATAGATATAGATAGCATCATACATGTCCTTTAAGAAACTGGAAAGTGTTTAAAAATCACTTTGAAATAGCTTTATAATTTGAGGAAAAGAGATACCATATTGGGAACAGAGTTGACATTTAATGACACAACCAGGGTGCCTTACTAAAATAATCTTCACTCACTACATGAGTTAAATAAAATTCCTAGTTCTCATATGATTTTGATTTAATTTAGGCACTATATGGTGTATTGTATCTGGTATCTTACTCATTTCATTTAATTAAGATACCTCTCAATTTAATGAGTATTATCTGTATTATTCTCAATTTAGAGTTGCTAAGAACAAATTATAGTTTACGGTCTATTAATTAAGGAAAATAATGTAAAGAAACTATTTCAAAGAAATATACTCATGTAAAGCATAGAAAAATATCATTCAAATAATATATAAGTGGTCTTAAATACAAAAAAGCAAGTCACATCCAAATATAAGCATTGTGTGATGTCATGCTTTTAGTGTTTAAATGGAATATTTTCTTTTAGATGTCAGCAGACTTATTTTAAATCACATTTTACAATATTTAAAGTAAGCCTTACTCATCTGTAAACTAAGCCTTGCCTATTTGAATATCCAATTCTTTTCATATTAAGGCTATTAATTCATTTTGAAATTTTTGGCTTCTTATTTTCTAAAGAAGCCAAGTATTTCGTATAGTAAATTGCACTGTTTTTCTAAAAATCTCAGTGTTATGAGTGATAAATAAATCAGCACATAACTGAGATAACAGTGCTCAGAAACATTTATTAAAGTTGATACTGACATACCACTGGGACATAGCTGCTGGTATTTCCTCATATTATCAGAATATAAAACTTGGCTCAAATGCAACATGCTATGTATATACAAATAAAAAGTTAAAAAGTGAATTTCTATAAAACATAATAAATGACATGTGTAGAATATGGATGACTAAGGATAAAATTAAACTTATCAAGAGAAATTAACAATGATCATTTAATAATGGTTTCATTTTATACAAGAACTGATTTCAAGGCTTAATTAACTGCAACTTCTACATTTTTTAATTTTCTGGATCAATAGGCAAATTTTTTGAAGATGTGAGCATTTAATTTACAAATTCCATCTTAGAAGTTATATATTATTAAAGAAATACAGTTTTAACAAATGAAGTACTTTAAAGAATATTTTCTAGAACTTATGTTGCTTTTCATAAATAATAGAAAATACATCCTATAAAAAAAAGCTTACTAATCAGGTGGAGAAACCAAAGACATTCCAAACAGTAAAAGTAACCAAATTTTAAAATGTAGAAATATTTCACTAGAATTTAATTTCATGTGTTTAAACCTTATTTCATATCTTCAAACAGTTTTGTTTTTAATATAGTAAAGTCTGCTCTCAACTTAAAAAAAAAAAGTATGACGAGTAACTGTTGGCTTTTTGGCTATAACCCTTTTTCAATTTAAGGAAATAGGACCTTCAAATAAAGTAACCCAAAAGCAAATGAAAATAAGGCCTAGGGGCGCCTGGGTGGCTCAGTAGGTTAAAGCCTCTGCTTTCGGCTCAGGTCGTGATCTCAGTATCCTGGGATCGAGGCCCACATCGGGCTCTCTGCTCGGCAGGGAGCCTGCTTCCTCCTGTCCCTGTCTCTCTGCCTGCCTCTCTGCCTACTTGTAATCTCTCTCTCTGTGTCAAATAAATAAATAAAATCTTTAAAAAAAAAAAAAAAAAAGAAAAGAAAATAAGGCCTAAAATCAGTTTCTTTCAAAATGCAGCAACTACAGACATACCAAACAATCTAAATCTATGTTATGGGTATGCTTTCCTTAGTGGCTAGGAATACACATGAAATTGTTATTTAAGTGATAAATACTTAGGCCTTGATATTAATTTGCAACTTTTTAATATCTTTATATCCTCTCTTGAAAAGGAAAAAATAAGGTATTTGTCTTTGCAGTTCCTAGTACAGTATGTAGCAGCAACAGTTTACTATAATTCCAACATGGATTAACAGTTAGTACCCCATCAACACTTAACAGTACCACAAAAGATACTATGATCTAGTACACTTCAGGCATTAAAGAGAGATTTTTAGCGTCTCAGTAAAAGACAGTATAAGTTCAGATATTTTTCTAAGGTTTTGTATAAAACTAACACATTTGCATAAGACAGACACAACTGGGTTTTTCCCCCTTCATAATAAATGAAAATTAACACCAACCACATTTTAACATAATACTTACCAGCATGTGGGTAGTTTCAGAAGTTTACCATAAAGAGCAGTGCTGAAAGATGGAATAATCGGTACAGGTAAGCAGTAAGATCCCCTACAATCCAAAGACGTCAGTCCTGCCTGGAAACCAAATATCTGAAACAAAAAGAAAAGATCCAAATGTTCACAGAGACAAAGTTTTAATAAGCACAGGATGAAATACGTCAGTTTCAATTTGCTCTACAACAGCTGCACACTAAATATGTTCCAATGTCTTTTTCCACTTCCCAAACATCAACATTTTCTTTTATTCAATTTAACACTGACTAAATCAGAATTAAGAGATTTAAATCTATAGTATTTCTTTTACATCCCTGAAAGATCATTGCTTCTTACTGTTTCACATTTTATTTCTAAACATAATTCTCATATAGTGTTTTACTGCCTGCTAAAATGAACATACTTGCTATTAATATAAACAGCCTGTATTGTGCACATTATAAAAATTAACTTTAATAAATTACTGTTAATATCATTTAATGCCTAAAAGAATAGTAATTATAACAAAAACAATCATAAAAATGTATTTTACCTTCAACTTACATTATGCACATACAAAAAGGATATCCAAATATATCCTAAAACATTACATCTTTTCCCTTTCTTCTGTAAAAATTGTAGGGCTGAGGATTTTCACACCCAGAAATTTGGTACATGGCATAAATTATTCTTCATATGTTTTTACTTAAAACGAGCAGATCACACTCAAAAATTTTACAAGCATTCCCTGAAACTCCTGAACAGTATACTTGCTTTAATCGGAAGAATCAATATAACATCACATTATATATGAAACACTACAGAGAATTTATATTTCTGCTCCAATTACTTCCAATAAGGTAAAAGATAAACATCTCAAACAGGAAACACTAACACACAGGGATACAAAGTACTTTACAACAACATACAGAAGTAGCTTAAGCCTAACACTTATCTTTATTATTTTTTTATTCCTTAGGATCATAAAGCACTGACTTTCCTATCTCTAGGATTTATATTAACTGGTTAGTTCTACAGTGAAACACGTTAAAGATTTTCAATCACTAATTTTCAAAACAAAATACTTTCATTTAATGAAGTTATAAACTAATGGCTAATTTCTTAAAAGGTATTACACTACTTCCAAATGGTTTCAAAAAGCTATTATGTCCCTATCATTCGCCAAAATGACGATGTCAAATCACTTGCTCTAAAGTCAGTTCTAAGTGAACAAAATAATTTTTTGGAAATGAGACATTAGTTAGAATTACATATTTTTAGAGAAACTGCATTTCTAATTACCTAATTACTATCAAAGAAAATGAAAGTGATACACCTACTATTCTGTTAAGTACTACAATCAACCAAGTGGCAAGAAATCCAGAATTGAGAAGGGAAAAAAAAATGATTCTAATACTTAAATGATCAACCTTAAAAATTAAGTTATTCACACACATTATCTTTGAAGACTTGTTCCAAGCAACACTGTATACCAAGAATTCCCTGGCAATGTGTAATTTCAGGAATTTCTTATTTCCTCTAAAAGGCCCATTTAAAGAATTCTCAAGTTTACAATTATTAATACCACTTAATAGAAAACATTTTTAAGAAAATTCCGAACCTCTAAATATTCCTAGAGTATGAATAAGGGTAAGATTTTATCATATTAGATTATCTGTGTTCAACTAAGAACTCTCTCAAGCCACTTTCTAATATTCTATGAAATGCCCCAACAGTATAATCACAGACACTATCATTAAGTGTACTCAGATGGAAACTGGGTGTAGAGGAGATCCCTGCTGGATGTTTGCAGAACTGCAAAGGACTCTGGGGAAACTGTATCTTACTCTATAATGTTTTTTAAACTTTTACTAAATTTACATGCTGTCCAGAGATGCTTCTAAGGGAACATTCTGGCAAATATAAATTATAATGAAAGAGTGCCTATCTACTACATCAAAAATAATTTCAAAATAACGAATTTCTAACTCTCCTTTAAATTATAGTAAAGATACACACAGATTTATAATACCTACATAACCTACTTTTTTTTTTTTTTATTCATTTGACACAGAGAGAGAGATTACAAGTAGGCAGAGAGGCAGGCAGAGAGAGAGGAGAGAGGAGGAAGCAGGCTCTCTGCCGAGCAGAGAGCCCGATGTGGGCCTCGATCCCAGGACCCTGGGATCATGACCTGAGCCGAAGGCAGCGGCTTTAACCCACTGAGCTACCCAGGCGCCCATAACCTACTAACTTATCAACAGCTCTTGATCAAGATTACCAATACTTTATCTAGAAAAAGGGAAACCAACAAAACAGGAGTTGAAGTTGCTTTCACCAAGGATAGTTCATATATTCATAAACAGAATAAAAGCACTGAACATTGTAAACTAATAGTCTGAACAGTAAGCATGTATAGAGCAGAGTTAACTACCAATAAAAATTTTAGCTGAAGGAAATGTCAACTTGAATAAGATGACTTACAAATCACACTAAATGAACAATTCAACATGTACCTTTTAAAAAACTCTAATTACAAAATTTAAAAAATCTACATCTTAACACTTCGCAATGTTCTTGAATTAACAAAAATAGAAGAAACTAGATTTAGAAATATAAAAAACTCCTCATAAGTTTTTAATAAAAATTAGTATGCTAAATTAAGATTTGCAATGATAAAAGGCAAAAACTATTAAAAAATCACATACTAACTGTAAATGAGAAGGAAAACACAGTAATTGTGATGTAAAACAAATCATTTTTATGCTGTTCTCCTCATAAGGCACCCAATGTAAGAGTACAACCAGTATGCTAAAGATATGTTCCTTTCTTAAAGGGACCAACAAAAAAATAAAAATTAAACATTACCTTCATGACAAAGTTAATCCATAAATATGTTACTTTTCTATCACCAATAATGAAGAAGCAGAAAGAGAAATTAAGGATCAATCCCATTTACAATTACACCAAAAACCATAAGAAACCCAGGAATAAACCTAACCAAAGAGGTCAAAGACCCGTACTCTGAAAACTATAAAACACTAATGAAAGAAATTGAATAGCATAAAAAGAAAAGAAAAAACATTCCATTTTCATGGGTTGGAAGAACATATATTGTTAAAATGTCTATACTACCCAAAGTAATCTACACATTCAATGCAATCCCCATCAAAATAATTTTTCACAGATCTAGAATAAATAATACTAAAATTGTATGGAACCACAAAAGACCCTGAATAGCCAAAGCAATCTTGAAAAAGAAAAGCTGGCAATATCACAATTCCAGACTTCAAGATATATTACAGAACTGTAGGAATAAAAAAAAAAACAAAAAAACACTATGGTGCTGGCACAAAAACAGACACACAGATCAATGGAACAGAACAGAAAACCCAGAAATGAACCCACAACTATATGGTCAATTAGTATTTGACAAAGCAGGAAAGAATATCCAATGGAAAAAGATAGTTTATTCAACAAGTGGTGTTGGAAAAACTGGACAACAACATGCAAAAGAATGAAACTAGACCAGTTTCTTAAACCATGCACAAAAATAAATTCAAAATTGATGCAAGACCTAAATGTGAGATCTGAAAACATAAAAATCCAAGAGAAAAACACAGACAGTAATTTTTCTGACACTGGCCATAGCAACTTCTTTCTAGATATGTCTCCTGAGGCAAAGGAAACAAAAGCAAAAGTAAAGTTTTGGAACTCCATCAAAACAAAAAGCCTCTGCAAAGCAAAGGAAACAATCAACAAACTAAAAGGCAACCTACAGACTGGGAGAAGATATTTTCAGATGACATATCCAGTGAAAGGTTAGTATCCAAAATATATAAAGAACTTATACAACTCAATGCCCAAAAAATGAATAACCCAATTTAAGAATGGGCAGAAGACATGAATATACATTTTTCCCTAGAAGATATACAGATGGCCAACAGACACATGAAAAGACACTCAACATCACTCATCATTAAGGAAATGCAATCAAAACTACAATGAGATATCACCTCACTCCTTTCAGAATGGCTAAAATCAACAACACAAAAAACAACAGGTGCTGGCAAGGATATGGAGAAAGGGGAACTCTTGTGCACTGCTGGTGGAAATGGAACCTGGTGCAGCCACTGTGGAAGACAGTATGGAGGTTCCTCAAAAAGTTAAAAATAGAACTACGCTACAATTCAGCAATTGCAAGAGGAGGTGTTCATCCAAAGAATACAAAAATACTAATTCAAAGGTATACATGCACCCCGATGTTTATACAGCCACATTATCTACAATAGCCAAATTATGGAAATAGCCCAAATGTCCACCCACTGATGAATGGCTAAAGATGTGGTGTACACACACATACAATGGAATATTACTCATCCATTAAAAAATGAACTCTTGCCATCTACAACAATATGGATGAATCTAGAGGATACTATGCTAAGTAAAATAAGTCAGTCAGAGAAAGAAATACCATATGATTTCATTCATATGTGGAATTTAAGAAACAAGATAAATGAGCAAAGGGAAAAAAGAGAGAGGCAAACCAAGAAACAGACTCTTAACGATAGAGAACAAACTGATGTTATCAGACGGGAGATGGATGAGGGAATAGGTGAAACAGAAAATAGGTGATGGGGATTAAGAAGTACACTTGCTGTGATGAGTACTGGGTGTTGTATGTAAGTGTTGAATCACTACACTGGACACCTGAAATTAACATTACACTGTGTGGTAACTAACTGGAATTTAAATCAAAAGGTTTTTTTTAATTTAAATAATGAAAAAATATATATAATAGTATAGCTGCTATGCATAATTATATGCTGTGTTTTAAAAAATAAAGTTACATTATTCTTCAGCATTCCATTTCAAGCTATATACAGAAAATAAATCAGTGAAGTTAACCAGTACTTGCATACAATGTTTATACCACCATTATATATATTACCCAAAATGTGGGTCCAACCCAAGTGTTCATCAATAAAAGAGTGGATTAACAAAATGTGGTATATACACAGAATGTAGTATTATTCAGATGCGAACTGTAAGCAAGCTTTACAGTATGCTATGACATGGATGAATCTTACAGACAGTATCCTAATGAAATACAACAATTAAATGGACATACACTGTGTGATTCCACTAATCTGAGGTACTTAAAGTAGTCTAATTCATAGAGACAGAGTGAAGAATAGTGGTTACCCACGGACAGAGGAGAGAGGATTTAGAATTATTCTTTAATAGAGATTCAGTTTGGGTTGATGAGAAGATTCTGGAGATGGATGGTAACAGTTACACAATTATGAATGTAGTTACTCTCCCCAAACTGTACATCAAAAAACTGTTTCAATGGTAATTTTTATGTCAAATGTATTTTACAAAAATAAAAAAAATAAAACAGTTTAAAAAAGAGTAGTTAATCCACATACAGTAATACACTGGAACATGCAAAAACTAAAGAAAGAATGGTTATAATGAGAGTTCTGCATTCAGAATAATGAACATTTGAGGAAGGAAAAATCTTCAAGAGAAAAAGGTAGAATCAAATCTAACAGGTTAAAAATTAGAACTTCAGAGCTAAAACTGCTTAGAGATTAAATACATCACTTCATTTCACATATGGGAAAAATGAAGTCCAAAAAGGATAAAGGATTTCTTCAAAATACCGTATTGCTGGAACAGCAATATGATGCTTCATTTGATTTAGCTCATCTATTAGCTCATAATTTCACTCTGCCTTGCTTCCTCCCTCCATCTTCTCCTTCCCCCTCTAAAAAAGTATACTTGATTCTCCATTTATTCTTAAAGAAAAAACAAATTTTCTCACCACCATCTCTCCTCTAACCATCGGCAAGATTCCATTTCTCACTTTTAATCAGCAAGTATCTTGAAAGAAGCCTGGAAGAATGCTACTTTTTTTTTTTTCAACTGCCTACTCATTCTTTAAACCCTCTAAATCTAGTTTCTGTTCATGTATCCACTAAAACAAAAAGAAACTCTGGAGTGAAATTGATAATTACATACTTTTCTTGTGAAGAGAAATTAAATATTTTCTCTTGACTTCTTCCACTAACAATTTAACTGAGAAAATATTGTTTTGTTGTCAGTTTACAACCACTGAAATGACTAAAATAAAAAAGCAACAATTGTTGGTGAAGATGTGAAGAAATAAAAAAATTAAATGGTAGTAGAACAGGAAAACAATTTAACAATCTCTTTGGGGAAAAAGGATTGGTAGTTCCCAAAAATGTTAAAAATAGAGTTATCATTTGACCATACAACTCCACCCCTAGGTATATACCCAAAAGAAATGAAAACTTGTTATCACACAAAAACCTAACATGAATGCTTGTAATTACATTATTAATAGTCAAAAATGACCGTTTTTTAAATTTTATTTCTTTGAGAGAGAAAGCATGCATGAGCATGCCTGCATGCTAGTAGGGGGTAAAAGAGGCAGAGAGAGAATCCCAAGCCAACTCCCCACTGAGCAAGGAGCTGAGGTGAGGCTTAATCCCATGACACTGAGATCATTACCTGAGCCAAAATCAACAGTCAAACATTCAACCAACTGAGCTACCCAGATGCCCCAAAAGTGCCCATTTTGAAACACAAATGCCCATCAACAGATAAATGAATAAACAAAATACAGCATATTCATATAATGGAATATTATTCAGTCACAAAAAGAATAAAATCCTGATACATGCTATGATATGAATGATCCTTGAAAACATTATGCTAATGAAGAAGTCAGTCACAAAATATATGTTGTATGATTTCATTTATATGAAATGTCCAGAATAGGTAAATACATAGAAACAGAAAGTAGGCTGGTGGTTACAGGAGTGGGAGGGGAGTAGTTTAAACTGGGAGTGAATGCTAATAGGCAGAGGGTTTCTTTTGGGATTGATGAAAATGTTCTGAAATTAGATAGAGGTGACAGTTGTGTTAAATAAGAAAACACTAAATATTACTAATTTCTATTCTTTTAAAAGGTGAATTGATGGTATACAAATTGTATCAACAGTCATTATTTAAAAAATAAAAAACCTTAAAACATATCTAAAGTCTACATTAACCATGACACTCATACTAGTTCCCCTGGTCCCCACATCACCCCTAAACCACTTAAACCTACTTTCAAGAATTTGGGATGTATCAAACTCATTGCTTTACCTTCATAGACCCTTTTATCTGTAAACAATTTTTAGCATTTTGCTTTCTGTATTTAGATAAATAGCATCATACTTATATGTATACCATATACTTCCTGGTATTCCCACCAAAAATTACACTGTAGAAAGCTATCCATGTGAGCACATACAGATCTCCAGTTGTATTTATCTCCATATGCAAAAGTTTCTCTGGGGCAGGGGTCAGCAAACCACAAGTCAAATTTCACTCAATGCCTGCTTTTGTATTACCTACAAGCTAAGAATAATTTTTATACATGAACATTTATAATCCATTTGGTGACAGGAAACACTAAGCAGGAACCCCAATGAGGTGAAATGTTATCTCAAGAAAAAGAATTCCATTCTTCTCAATAAAACTGAATTATGAAAAAAGACTATTACATTTTTTTATTTTACCAACTTAAAATTTGTGGAAATTTGTTCTCTTATTATTTAAGTACCTATAAGACAACCTAAATTTTGCCTCCTGGCCCACAAAGCCTAAAATATTTACTCTCTGATCTTTTATTTTTGTTTTTTAAAAAGATTTTATTTATTTGACACAGAGAGGGAGAGAGAGAGAAAGAACAAGCAGGCAGAGTGAGAGGAAGAAGCAGGCTGCCCGCTGAGCAACGAGCCCAATGCGGGACTCGATCCCAGAATCCTGGGATCATGACCTGAGCCAAAGGCAGACGGAGCTGACTGAGCCACCCAGGTGCCCCACTCTCTAACCCTTTAAAGTTTGTTGACCCCTGCTGTAGGATATACACTTAAACTGGAATAAATGGGTAGAAGGTAAATTTGTTTTCAAATTTGTTAGATCCTGCAAAAGTACTATCCAAAATGATATGAATTTATACACCCACTGGCCACGTATAAAAGCACCATTTCTCCAAGTCCTGGAGAAAACTATTTTCTTGAGGTTGAAAATTACCAAATCTAAGAAATCCAAAGGATTTTGATACTACTATAATCTTGATCCCCCTGAAGCATATGCCATAGCTGATCCTTGTGAGTAAAAAGGCCTTAAGTTTATATATTATTCTACAGTTTATAGGGTGCTTTCACGAAATTATTCATGTTTCAAACAGCAGATGCTTTGCAATGACTTAGCTACTTGATGCCATAAATATTCAAAGGATGGCTTTACCAGTTAAATAAAGACGACTTGGTAAGACATATGAAAAGTTCCATTTGTGGGCTTTCTTCACACATCCATACCAACTCTCCCAATGAATAAATCTCATTACATGAAATAGGTGCTGCATACTATTACATCATGTAGTCAATACAGTTGAATTTAGGTATACAAAATTAAAACTTGAGCATCTGTGTCAGTATTTAACTGAAAATTATTTAGGGTCTAAAATGCCACACACATGAAGTACCCATTTAAATCCTCTACTGTAATATTTTAACACTATAAAAAGGAAAATTAATCTTTGTAAACCTCCTCAAAAGTCAGAGTAATTATGCCAAGTAACATGAACTGCTATAAACTTTATGACAAATCAGTATTTTAAGTCAGTTCCAAATAGTACAAGTATAAACTAAAACTCTCTACCAAACCCTGAATGTTTAAAAATTTACCAGGTCAGGGACACCCAGGTGGCTCAGTCAGGTAAGCGTCTGCCTTCAGCTCAGATCATGATCCCAGGGTCAGGGGTGCCTGATTGGCTCAGTCGGTTGAGCATCTGACTCTTGATTTCAGCTCAGGTCATTATCTCTCAGGTCTTGGGATCAAACCCCTCCCCCTCACTCCCTGCCTCCCCTCACTCCCTGCCTCCCCCCACTCCCTGAGGCAGGCTCCAAGCTCTGCAGAGAGTGTGCTTCTCTCTCTCTTCTCCCTCTGACCCTCCTCCTACCCATGAGCACTCTAAAATAAAAATTTTTAAAAAAAAAAAAAAAAGTGCCAGGCCACTGAAGAAGCATCAAAAATACAATGATAATTTCAAGACTCAAGGCTTTGCTTTTTAAAACATTCAATATTCTTTTTTTCAAGATTTAATTTATTTGAGAGGGCACGTACACGAGAGAGCATGGGTGGGAGGGAGGTAGGGAGAAGGAAAAGCAGGCTCCCCACTGACTGGAGAGCCTGACTCAGGGCTCAATCCCAGGATCCCAGATTCATGATCAGAGTCACAGGCAGTCACTTAACCAACTGGGCCACCCAAGCACCCCAAAATACTCAATATTCTTAATATCAATGACAAGTTTTTTTCTACATACAATATTCCTGCTCTGCCCAAAACCAAACCTCCTAGAACATTTAGCTTATCCATTATACATAGCTCTACTCAAATTAACCAAAATATAAGAGACAACTAGATGGTAGTATGCATAAAAGCAAAAGACCTTTTCCTAAAACATAACTTTATCTGTATTACATTGTAACTTTTATATCACCCCGGAAATTTTTTTTAAGATTTTNGCAAAAGACCTTTTCCTAAAACATAACTTTATCTGTATTACATTGTAACTTTTATATCACCCTGGAAATTTTTTTTAAGATTTATTTATTTACTTATTTACTTACTTACTTATTTATTATTTGAGAGAAAGAGCGAGAACATGAGCTGTTTTAGGGACAGAGGGAAAACAGAGAGAGAATCCAAGCAGACTCCAAACTGACCACAGATCTGGACAAAAGGGTCAATCTCACAACCCTGAGTTCATGACCTGAGCCAAAAATCAAGAGTCAGACACTGAACTGACTGAGCCACCTACATTACCCTGGAAATTTAAGTGAGCTTTTAATATGATAACAATAGTCGTAAACAATTATCCCAGTAACTTTTATGTCAGTATGGAGGACAACCATATTGGATGGTGACCAATGGCTTTGATGACCATTCTGCTTAAAGACAGGACACACCTTATTCATCTTCAATACTGAGTGTCTGCAATATGTAAAGAACCTACTATTTACCAAACTGATGAATCCTACCAAAGTAGAATACCTTGGAAAGATTAGTGAACTGCCTAAAACTAGTCCTGTTTCAACAACAAGGCAAATATTCTCAACATTATAATCTGATATTCAAATCATACCATTATAAAAAAATATACCTCAGTGTATTAATTATGGGAATGAATAAAAAGGCACAAGTATAAAATACTACCTATACATCTAGCTTTCAAAATTACTTTCTGCTACTCTCCACATGACGTAAAACACTGAAATAGATCATTTTACTAATGGCCCTAATGAATCATACTTTCCTGTGTCCACACACTTCGCAACATGACAGTGTCACTCTCTCACTAAGGGAGTGGAGTTTCCTCCGTCCTCTTAAAAATGGGCTTTGCGGGTGCCTGGGTGACTCAGTGGGTTAAAGTCTCTGCCTTTGGCTCAGGTCATGATCTCAGCATCCTGGAATCGAGACCCGCATCGGCCGGCATCTGCCCACATCAGGCTCCCTGCTCAGCGGGGAGCCTGCTTCCTCCTCTCTCTCTGCCTGCCTCTCAGCCTACTTGTAATCTCTCTCTCGCTCTGTGTCAAATAAATAAATAAAATCTTATAAAAGAAAAATGGGCTTTGCATGGACTTCTAGGAAAACATGTTCTACTCTACATGGTTTGAAAACACATTTCACCATCTTAAACTAGAGGCAACGTAAATTTATTCTACAAATAAGCAAGTATTTAAGAACTGTGAAACATGGAACAATGAGGCATGAACCAATAAAAATCTACTTTTGGATTCCTCTAATTTTGGAGTCCTTTACGTGAATTTAGTGTATTTTTAGTTCTTATTCTTGAATATGTTTGTAAAGTTTTCTTTAATCCTTAAAAGAATTTGATCAGATACATGCTATCTCTACTTTGACTATACATCTGTGTTTGCTTTGCAAAAACACTACTCAACATTTGAGTTTATCTTTATGTACCTATAATGGGATATTCTGTTGTTGTTTTTTGAGAGTGTACCTGTGCACGTGCAACAGGGGCAGAGAAGGGGGGCACAGAGAGGGGCAGAGAAAGGAAGAAAGAGAACCTTAGGCAGGCTCCACGCTCAGTGCAGAGCCTAATGCAGAGCTGGATCTCACAACCCTGAGATCATGACCTGAGCAGAAATTGAGAGTATGATGCTTAACCAACTGAGCCACCCAGGCATGCCTAGGATGTATTATTTACCAAGAAAATAAGAGCTAGGGCGCCTGGGTGGCTCAGTGGGTTAAAGCCTCTGCCTTCAGCTCAGGTCATGATCTCAGGGTCCCAGAATTGAGCCCCACATCGGGCTCTCTGCTCAGCAGGGAGCCTGCTTCCCCCTCTCTCTCTGCCTGCCTCTCTACCTACTTGTGATATCTCTCTCAGTGTCAAATAAATAAAATCTTAAAAAAAAAAGAAGAGCCAAGTAAAGCCTACAATAATTAATGTTATATAACCCAATTTAAACCATTAAGCGCTCTCTTTGTATCAAGAAATTAACATGAATTCAGTTAAGAGAAAACTAAAAAAAAGTGTTAAACCTTCTTTATAAAGCATTGTCTCATATAAATGTTCCCCTCAAAGAAATCATGAGTCTTTAAAACAGTCTTAGAAACTAAGTGTTCTTTCACACTACTTATAATTATCATTGATGACAGATAAAATCTTCAAAAACAGGGCGCCTGAGTAGCTCAGTCCTCTGAGTGACCAGTTCTTGGTTTCAGCTCAAGTAATGATCTCATGAATGATAAGACTGAGTCTGCATTGGGCTCCACTCTCAGCAGGGAGTCAGTTTGAAGATTCTCTCCCTCTGCCCCTTCCCCTCAGTTCTAAAATAAATATTTTTTTAATAAAAATCTTCAAAAATCATAATTAACACTATAAACATATAGACATATTATAAACATATACATGTATAAACATCAAGCTAATCCCAAATAACTGAATAACCTTAAAATAGGTACACTTTCATTTAATTATGTTGATTAATGAATATGTCTATTATGTATCATTTAAATCTCATCTTATGAGCGTACTAATTCTATGAACTTACAACTCTAAGAAAAAAAATACTTAATTTTCCCAAAGCCAAACAGATACTAATAGACAAGAAAATTTACTCTTCCTACCTTAAGATAGCAGTGTGCATAGCAATAATGAAGCAGATTATCAGAAGGCTGAGTAAGGCTGCTAACCACATGCACCAACTGTTCAGCATACATTGGCACAGAATGTTCCAGATTAATTTTATCCACCAATATCTGAATAGATGGCAAAGGCCGAAGAGACTGGAAGTTTGTAGTATTCAGGAAGTTACTTGAGTTCTGGAAAATAATAAAGTTCACTTTATATTTCAGGAAAACAGTGACTGACATGCAATGCCCCTTATACAAGCCTCAGATTGGCACATTTTGCAATGTTATCCAATCAATCTAGAAATGATGATTTTCTATGGGACTCTCTCACCATAACCAAATACAAATGTCTTCTATATATTTTCAAGTATGTCCTAGATTTCAAAAAATGCATATTTACTATAAAATTATTACTACCCATTTAGCTAAACTTTTTATTTTTCAGTCAACTGGGATAGTTCACTATGTGCTCCTCAGTACATTTAATGGTATTTTCTTAAGCTCAACCATTCCCAAATATTGACCTAGATATCCCAGAGCCACCCACCATTTGTCTTCTTGCCCTTATTCATATTTAGATGATGAAGGGACTAAGACCACCAGTCCAGTTTCAAAGACACAAGAAGCAAAATCTGCAAAGAGGAGTAACTTCTGATCCATATTATATCTACTAACAATGCATATGTTAAAGCCTCATAAAATCCTAAGAATCTCAAGTTAGGCTTGGTACTTTCAGTGTTATAGAACTTTTCTAAGCTTCCAAATAAATGCAAGTAGGTATCAAGATGTCCACAGTATTAACCCTGATTAGCAAGCAACCCCTTCCGGTCCTAAAACTAACTTACTCCCTTAAAATGCCATACCGTCATTCTCAGTGAGAAACAGTATGACCTCAGACGAACATGAAATTCCATGGAAGAGAGGTTTCACTGTTTTGTCTGTCTTTCATTGTCAAAACAACTGGGGAGTAGTACTAGCATTTAGCAGGGACTGGCTAAAGACAGTAAAGGCTACACAATACTTTCCCAGTCCAAAAAGCCAACAGTGCCACTACTGAGAAACACTGGCCCTAAAATTGACTAAGTTGAACATACTTGCTTAAACATGCTTTTTTAACTTTTTATTAATAATTTTTAAACCACCACTTACTAAGCGATTACTCTTTTAAGCTACTTTACTTTGGATTATTAAGGTATAACATATGGTAAAGCACACAAATCTTAAGTGGAGAGCTCAATAAAATTTTACATCTGTAACCACCTCACCTTTCAAGCACTCTACAGTATATCCCTTCTCAGGCGATAGATCAGATCGGCTCCAGAAGCAGCCAATATTCTCACTGCAATCACCACAGACTAGTTTTGCCTATTCTTGAATGTTGTAGAATCATACAGTATACACTCCTGACTGCCTGCTTTAATTCAACATGCCATTTGTAAGAACTATCTATGTCGTTCCATTCATGAAGTTAAGACTCATTATTATAAAAGTTATTTCTAATAATATTTCTTGCCTTAAGCTCACACTTTTTGGTATTGAAACAGCCACACTGTATTTCCTATGATTTCCATTTAAATTGTTTTCCATCCTTTTATTTCTAATTTGTGTTATAGTTTTCAGTTCCAGAATGTGATTTGGTTCTTTTTCTTAATAGATTGAGGGCTCTTCTGAAACCTTCCACCTTTTTTGTCTCTTTCTTGAACTCATTACTCATAGCTGCTTTGAAGTTAATGTGTAATACTGACATACTTTTTCTCCATTGAAAATTTCCCCAAATGATCACTTTACCCAGCAACACGACAATTACAAGTGGACAATACGGAGCAAACACACAAAATGAAAGTATCGTATCACAGCCGATTCCCTGTCATACTTCCCCAAAGTTCTTATTTAAAGTTAGGATGTTTTTATTTCTATAATCATCACTATGTAGATATCAAAAGAAACATAACCAAAGAAACTAAAAATAACAAATAATACCTATTATGTATATGGCAAACACAGAAAGCCATGGCCTAAATCAAATGAAGCATCTATTAAGTCCTCATTAATAATAAAGTAGTAATTACTGTGTTTCTAATATGTGCAAATGGTTTATGTGCATTATCTCATCTAATATTAAAAATAATTCTAAAAGCTAGCTACTATAAGGGAACAGCTCTGTGCCAACACCCTGACAATCTTACACAAATCTGTACAGACCATAAAGCCAAGATGCAACCACAGCCAACCTAAGCCTTGGGAGAACATCCCATGACTCTCACAACATGAGAAGTTAGGGGATCTTGCAAAGAGCTTCTAAAAGACCACTTCTCACCTTCTTTTGAGGGAAACTGCTATAAGACATTTTCTCATCAGCACCCTACATTCAGGTGAGATATGGGGTTTCCACTTACTATTCTCAATGTACATCTATAATCTCTCTAACTGCTTAGATGAAATGTGAACTGAATCCTTGACAAAGGGTACTCTGCTTAATGGTGTGCTGCATGTGTGTGCTGCAGGTCACTTTGGCCTTCTGGTTTTAAGGTTGTCGTGAAAGGGACACAGCAAGCTGACACCAATAACAAAAGAGATTAAGAATTTCTTTAAAATGTTTACAGTGTAAGTAATAAACTACCTGAATCCATCTAGGCTTACTGCTTCTTTACCAGCTGAATCTGTCAGCCCACTGACAAATGTTTTGTTTTGCTTTGTTTTTTCAGAAACAGGTTTAAAGATACAAAGTGTCATAGTTTGTATACGGACTGACTTCTAGGCCCAGGCTCTCTTCAGCATTTCCTGATACAGCCTTAATTTGAGGTTACTTATATATAATATACGTAGACACACATACACACACACTTAAGAATTAACAATCATAGTTACATTGCTTTAACATCATGGATAAATTATATAAGCACATATTATTTTACTCTATCATCCTTCTCTTAAAATATCATAGTACTTGCAAATATGCATATATGAGAAAAAAATAGTAAACTGCAAAATATACCTTTTCTCCCATAATGACAGGCAGCAAATGATCCAACAAGTTGAATTCAGCCATGAAAATAGTGCAGGTACATTTGAGGAGAGTAACACTTGTATGTCGAGTAGGAATATATTCCTCCAAAGATGCCACTTCTTCAGGATTCAGTATTGTTTCATTTTCATCCTTAATATCTAAAATGAAATAATGAAAATTTATTTAAAAATTATTTTTAAATAAGTGAATTAATTGGTTCTCAAATTTTAAGGACAAATTGTATTTTTCTTTTCAGCAATGAAGCAATTACAAAATAATGTGCTACCTTTAACAAATATAAGTTACACTTATAGAAGTTACTGTAGAATGTAAATATATGTCTTTGCTATATACAAATTTACATATTTGATTTTCAATTATTTTATAAATATTTTAAAGAAATTCTTAATCTCTTTTGTTAAAAGAATAATAGCTTCTGTTCATAAAAACACCATTAAGATGATGCAAAAGCAAGCAACAAACTGGCAAATGATATTTGCCATAGATGGACACAGATATCTATACAAAGGACCCACAGCATACTAAAAATTTTTAAATGTAAAACCTTTTAAAAACCAGTAATAACTGAACAGAAAAATGGGCTACAAAGCCTTGAACAAGCAAAGGACAGTATTTCTACATGGCCAAAAATCCTATGGAAAGCTAAATAACATCATTAGGCATCAGATAAATGCAAATAAAGTCACATGACACCATTACTAACCCACTAGAATGGTTAAAATGAAAAAGACTAAGCGTTGGCAAGCATGCAAACCAAACATCAGCAAACCTTTTACATAAAGAGCCATTTAGAAACTATTTTAGCCTTTGTGGGCTATACAGTCTGTCACAACTACAGAACTCTCCCACTGCAGCACAAAAGCAGCCACAGACAATACCGAACTCTATGAGCATGATTATGTCCCGATAAAACTTTACCTACAAAAAGTGAAAATTAAATTTCATAGAGTTTTTGTGGGTCATAAAATACAATTCTTTTATTTTTTCCTAACTATTTAAAACACAAAACCTACTATCAACCCATGTGTTGCACAAAAAGAGGCAATAAGTCATAGTTTGCCAGCCCTGGCAATTAAAACTCTACAAACCACCGAGAAGAATGTAAAGTGGTTCAACCACATGGGAAAACAGTTTGGAAATATCTACTAAAAGCGAACATATGCAATCCTTTTACCTGAGTGATTTCACTCATACATGCCCAGCAGAAAGGAGTACACCTGTTTACAAAAAGGCATGTACTAGAATGTCTATGGCATCGCTACCATAATCAATCAAAAACTAGACACTAAATACTCATCAACAGTAAAATGGATAAGTCATGGTATAGTCACACAATGACACACTACATAATAATGAAATGAATCTCATAAACAAGCTAAAGCCAGAGACAGAAGATACATATTGTGTGATTCCATTTACATGAATTACAAGCTAAGCAAAAACTAAATCCAAGAAGTTAGAAGTAAGGAGAGCAGTTACCCTTGGGGTCAGAGGAGTAAAGAGAAGAGAGGACAAAGGGGACTTCAGGAGTGCTGCTAAGGTTCCATTTCTTGAACAGTTACATAGATATGGTTAAGTTTGCAAAATTCACAGAACTATACCATTAGATTTTATGTTTTCAATAATGTATATTAAACCTCAATAAAAAGCTTTGAAAAAGTGGAGAACTAAGTACTTAAGATATAATATATGTGTACTCATTTACACACACGTATGAAGAAGGAGTTCTCACTTTGCACGGTTCTGGTATACATCAGTTTCAGTTATCCTGTCTTAGTTAAAAAATGCCAGTTCCCAAAAAACAGTTCAAATACAAGTTACCACAGTATAAAAAGTGCAGAAAGTACAAACCTTACCGCAAGTTCTTCAAACCACAAATCATAACATCAGATATGCATCATGATCAGTGACCAATCCCGTCACTTCTTTCAAAGTCCATCATGCTGGGTTACTGGTATCTCCTATCTGTTATCTAACTCATGCACAGACAGCAAAGCACGCAGTTGTAGTGCCTCCTTGTTTACCAGTGATAAACCCATGTGACATTTTACAAAAATGGGTAATTAGAACAGAACTGGCAATCAAAGAGGAAAAGTGCAGCAAAGAAACAAAGACTGATAACATACAAGGAGTTACAGAAGAAACAGCTGACTGTCAGAATAGCAACACTGTAACCTTGGAGAAACTCCTAACATGCAGCCAGGGGAATTAGTGAAGACAGACTTATCAGTGTTGATGAGGAAAGTGGCTGGGATAAAAAAGAATGAAGGGGGGGTGCCTGGATGGCTCAGTTGTTAAGCATCTGCCTTTGTCTCAGGTCATGATCCCAGGGTCCTGGGATCGAGCCCCGCATCGGGCTCCATGCTCTGTGGGAAAGCCTGCTTCTCCCTCTCCCACTCCCCCTGCTGGTGTTTCCTCTCTCACTGTGTCTCTCTCTCTCAAATAAATAAGTAAAATCTTTAAAAAAAAAGAGGACATCTGAAGTCCCAGAGGAAGTGATACAAACAAAATACTTCCCATTAAAGGAAAACTCTCAGAGGTTTTTATGACACTGAAAATGTATAGGAATATGATGAAACTTAGAAGTATAACAATCTGTCCAAGCATAGGAAAGAAAGTCACTCTATATTGTAAGTTATAGGACAAGGAAATAAGTACCATTTATAATATTCTTAAGTTTGTTTTTTTCTTTTTTTAAGAAGTAAAACTCTTACTTTACTATTCCCTTTAGTATTTTTTTTCATTTCTATGTACATTCATACAAATAGAGAACTTTTAGTGTTTTGACAAAAATATCTGAAAGTGTGAAACAATTTCAATTTGTCCCACTGATTATGATCACTTCCCATGATTTCAACCATTTTTATGGTTCCTAATTACCATGGAAAGTGAAAACTATCTGTATATTAAACTAAAGTGAGCTAAGAGCAGTATATATACATATAAGTATGTATATACACAGTTTATAGATATATATATAGATATGTAAATATGTAGATATGTAGATATATAGATGTATAGATGTATATGTGTCACATTCTTGAGATGATAAACTACTTCAGATAAAAATTCATGTTATATATATGTGTGTGTATATATACATGCAGGGAATCATTCTACTGTCAAAGAGACTGCTAATTACAATCTTTCTTTTAGCAATAAAACCCTCTGAACTTAAGGCTGGTATTGAGGCTCCCAAAGACTACTATATTTTCCAGAATCCCTACTGCTAGGTATAGGGACATGTTACTAAGTTTCGGTTAATGCGATAACAGAGCCATGTTATTAAATGAAACCACATACCTACCATGTTCTCTTGCTCCACCTTTCCTGTTGATTGAAATTAGATATTGTAATAGTGGGCCAGTATTGACCACATAGATGATATATATCTCAAAGAATGGTAGAGTAACAAGACAGAAAGAATTCTGGGTCTAAAGACAACCTCAAGGAACAGTTACTGATACCCCCTAGAGCACCTATTGGCTTGGATTTTTACATGAGAAAAACAAATAAGGTATTGATTTAAGTTTTCATTTCTCCGGGATAAATGCCAAAGAGTACAGATGCTGGGCTATATAGTAGTTACAGGTTTAATTTTTAAAGAAACTGACAAAATGTTTTCAGAAGTGGCTGTATGTTTTACATTCCCACCAGCAATGGTGAGTGACCTAGTTTCTTCACATTCTCCCCAACATTTGGTACTGTCACTGCTTTTTATTTTAGCCATTTTATACACACTATTCTAGCCCTTTAAAGACTGTCTGGGATGGAGTAGGCATGCAAGCAAAGTGTAAGAAATGAGTGCATAAACATGGCAAGCACTTACTACGCACTAGACACAGTGTTACATGCTATTTACATGCACTGATCTTTGGAAGTTGGTCCTATTAATGTAATATTTAGGTAACAGTAAATCTGCTATGACAAAAATCAAAGTATGAACAACAGCAGAAGTTTATTTCATATAACAATCTGAGTCTAAAGGATCCAGAGATGATAGTGCTACTATGCTACCAAAGACCCAGGTTCTTGCTATCTTGTTGCTGTTATTCTCGCATCCAACTTTCGTTTCAGGGTCAAAGATGGCAGCTCCAGCTCCTGCCATTATAATTTTTTCCAGCCAGAAGGAAGGGTAAAGAAAAAAAAAAAGGAAGGTATGCACATTTCCTTTTAAAGTCATGGCCCCAAAATTCATTTAATTAAAGTTCTGCTCCCATCCCAGTAGTGAGAACCTTGAGTCCTGTGACTAGACTTGGAATGTGTTATCTTTACTTTTATCCTAAGAGCTACTATTATAGAAACTTCCTTTACTATTAAAAAAGAATAATGAATACTGGGGAGACAATTTAATCATTGTTATCCCAATAAATAATTAAACTCATTACTAAGATAGAGAAATGAAAAATCAGTGATGTAAATTTCCTAACACTAAAAGTAGGGGTCAGAATCAAGCCATAGTCTAATGCCAAAGAGGTCCTTTACATGCTATTATGTCCTACTCTAGAGTGCTTTATTGTATAAAAAATGAATTTGTATTTTAGGAAACCATGACACCTTCATGCTACATATAAAAAGTTAGGTGAGCAACAAATTCTTTTTTACCAGTAAGACCTAGGTTGCCTTGAATCTAAGTTTATATGTTCAGAGTACATTTTCATGTCTGCTCTTCAGAAACCAAGAAGGTGAGAAAATGATATTTCAGGAATATACATTGGGAAAAGTATCAAAAAGTGTGGTAATAAAATGCTGACAAATACTGGTAAGTAAAGTACTTATGTAAATAATTTCCAAATCTTGACCTCCCCTTAACTTCTACATACAACTAAATACATGAAAATCAGATAGGCAAACTATACAAAACAGTATAACTTAGTAAACTACAACAAACTGGATTATATAATCATTCAAATCAACTAGCAAGAGATTCAAAATGAGGACAAAAACAAACCTGGTTTTAGTCCACTATATGGCTCATATTCATGTTCCAAGGCACAAACAGTCATTTTCAAAATTCTATGTACTGCACTGCTATCCAAACGAAAATCAAGAGGACCTATAACAAGGCTTTTCGTAGATTTCTCCTGAACTGTTCCCATATCTTCACTTTTTCCTGAAGAAAAGTCTTGTTGATTTGCAGAACCTACAAGAAACCACATCTCATATTAATATTTTAAGCAATCAGATACACCAATTGTAATATTACTCTTCTCTTTTTAGCTTACAGCTTAATGCCTTAAAACCAATTCTCCATTGTCTGAATACACAGAACACTACCAATCTATGTTTTTCTCTACACAAATGAGATGGTTATTATTAACAGAAAAATATTGGTTCAAATAACAATTATTCCCACAATTTACTTAATGTTACAAGAAGTCTGACAAAATTGAAATGGTCATTCTTAGAAAATTAGTCTCTAAAAGCTAACTGGCTAATATCCAATAATTCTACACACAATACTCTGATGTTAACTAGGAAAGCTGAGTAGAGGAAATTGCATTTTACTATTTTATCTTAGAAATTTCGCTGAAAAAATGTTCACAGGGTGCTGTGACAGTTGTATAGTGACCATGGAAGACAACAGGTTTTACCGGCTTTAAACTTTTTCTGGAATAAAATTATTATGACCATGCCACATGATACAAAACCCAAATTCTTCAATCCATTATCTATCTACCCATATACTGAAGTGGAAACCAAGGGCTATCTTCTAAGAAAAATACTGGCTTTACCTACAGGCATTTCTCCTTATCTAATATATACACTCCATACATTAGAGATTTGTTCTTAGTAAATTCACATCATAAGTGATAACAAATGGTAATTTCTAAATTTTTTTCAGCTTTACTGAGATACAACTGACATAGGAACATTGTGTCACAAGGTGCCCCATTCCCCGACCTTCACTCCCCTCCAGCAACCCTGTTTGTTTCCTATGATTAAGAGTCTCTTATGGTTTGTTTCCCTGACTTCATCTTGTTTTTCCTTTCTTCCCCTATGATCCTGTTTTGTTTTTTAAATTTCACATGAGTGAAATCCTATGACAATTGTCTTTCTCTGACTTATTTCAGTTAGCATAATATCCTCTAATTCCATCCACATCATTGCACATGGCAAGATTTCATTTTGTTGATGACTGAGCAGTATTCCATCACACACACACACACACACACACACACGTATTTATCCATTCATCGGTTGATGGACATCTTGGCTCTTTCCATAGTTTAGTTATTGGGTATGCTGTTGCTATAAACAGTGGGGTACAGGTGCCCCTTCAGACTACTACTTTTGTATATTTGGGGTAAACCCCTGATAGTGTAATTGTTGGGCTATAGGGTAGCTCTATTTTCAACTTTTTGAGGAGCGTCCATAGTGTTTTCCAGAGTGCCTGTACCAGCCTACATTCCTACCAGCAATGTAAGAGGATTCCACTTTCTCCACATCCTCACCAACATCTGTTGTTTCCAGACTTGTTAATTTTAGCCATTCTGACAGGTTTGAGGAGGTACCTCTCTGTGGTTTTGATTTGTATTTCCCTGATGCCAAATAATGTGGAGCATTTTTTCATGTGTCTTTTGGCCATTTGTAGGTCTTCTTCAGAGAAATGTCTGTTCACGTCTTCTGTCCATTTCTTGACTGGATTTTTTGTTCTTTGGGTGTTGACTGTAATAAGTTCTTCATACATTTTGGATAGTAGCCCTTTACCTGAGAAGACATTTGCAAATATCTTCTCCCATTCTGTAAGTTGTCTTTTGGTTTTTTCAACTGTTTCCTCTGCTGTGCAATAGCTTTTTATCTTGATGAAGTCCCAATAGTTCATTTTTGCCTTTGTTTCCCTTGCCTTTGGAGACATGTCTAGCCAGAAGCTGATGTAGACGAGATCACAGAGGTTGCTGCCTGTGCTATCCTCTAGGATTTTGATGGATTCCTGTCTCACATTGAGATCTTTCATCCATTTTGAGTCCATTTTTGTACATGGCATAAGAAAAGTCCAGTTTCATTCTTTAACCCACTGAGCCACCCAGGCGCCCCAGTTTCATTCTTCTGCATGTGGCTGTCCAATTTTCCCAACACCATTTGTTAAAGAGAAAGGTCCTTTTTCCATTGGATATTCTTTCCTGCTTTGTCGAAGATTAGCTGACCATAGAGTTGAAGGTCCATTTCTGGGTTCTCTATTCTGTTACACTGATCTATGTGTCTGTTTTTGTGCCAGTACCATATTGTCTTGATGATTACAGCTTTGTAATAGAGCTTGAAGTCCAGAATTGTGATGTCACCAGCTTTGGTTTTCTCTTTCAATATTCCTTGGGCCATTCGGGGTCTTTTCTGACTCCATACAAATTTTAGTATTTGTTCCAGCTCTGTGAAAAAAAGTTGACAGTATTTTGATAAGGACTGCACTGAATGTATAGATTGCTCTAGGTAACATAATCATTTCACAATATTTGTTCTTCCAATCCATGGGCAAAGTTTCTTTGTGTCTTCCTCAATTTCTTTCATGAGTGTTCTTTACCTTTTTGAGTATAGATCGTTTGCCTCTTTGGTTAGGTTTATTCCTAGGTATCTTATGGGTTTGGGGATTTTGTAATTGTAAATGGGATTGACTCCTTAATTTCTCTTTCTTCTGTCTCATTGTTAGTGTACAGAAACATAACTGATTTCTGTGCATTGACTTCATATCCTGTCACTTTGCTGAATTCCTGCACTAGTTCTAGTAATTTGGGTTGGAGTCTTTTGGGTTTTCCACAAAGTATCATGTCATCTGTGAAGAATGAGAGTTTGACTTCTACTTTGCCAATTCAGATACATTTTATTTCTTTTTGTTGTCTGATTGCTGAAGCTAGGACCTCTAGTACTATGTTGAAAAACGGTGGTGAGAATGGACATCCCTGCTGTGTTCCTGATCTTAGGGAAAAAGCTCTCAGTTTTTCTCCATTGGGAACGAGATTTGCTGTGGGCTTTTCATACATGGCTTTTATGATATTGAGGTACGTTTCCTCTATCCCTACACTGTAAACAGTTTTAATCAAGAAAGTATGCTGTACTTTGTCAAATGCTTTATCCGCATCTATTGGGAGGACCATATGGTTCTTGTCCTTTACTAATGTACTGTATCACGTTGATTGATTTGTGGATGTTGAACCACCCTTGTAGCATGGGAATAAATTCCACTTGGTTGTGGTGAATAACCCTTTTAACGTACTGTTGGATCCTACTGGCTAGTATTTTGGTGAGAATTCTGCATCCATGTTCATCAGGGATATTGGTCTGTAATTCTTCTTTTTGGTGGGGTCTTTGTCTGGTTTTTAGGATCAAGGTAATCCTGGCCTCATTGAAAGAGTTTGGAAGTTTTCCTTCCATTTCTGTTTTTTGAAAGAGCTTCAGAAGAATAGGTATTTTTAGATTTTTGGTAGAATTTCCCTGGGAAGCCATCCGGCCCTGGGCTCTTGTTTGTTGTGAGATTTTTGATTATTACTTCAATTTCCTTGCTGGTTATGGGTCCATTAAGGTTTTCTATTTCTTCCCATAGTTTATACATCTCTAGGGATGCATCCATTTCTTCCAGATTGTCAAATTTGTTGGCATATAGTGTTCAAAATATGTTCTTTTAATTGTTTGTATTTGTTTGGTGTTGGTTGTGGTCTCTCCTCTTTTACTCATTATTTTATTTATTTGGGTCCTTTCTCTTTTCTTTATGATAAGTCTGGCCAGAGGTTTATCAATCTTATTAATTCTTTCAATGAAACAGCTCCTAGTTTCATTGATCTGTTCTGTTCTTTTGGTTTCTATTTCATTGATTTCTGCTCTAATTTTTATTAATTCTTTTCTCTTGCTAGGTTTAGGCTTTATCTGAAGTTCTTTCTCCAAGTCCTTTAGGTGTAGGGTTAGGTTCTTTGAGACCTTTCTTGTTTCTTGAGAAAGGCTTGTATTGCTACATACTTCCCTCTTAGGACCACCTTTGTTGCATCCCAAAGGTTTGGAGCAGGTGTGTTTTCATTTTCATTTGTTCCCATGAATTTTTTAAATTCTTCTTTAAGTTCCTGGTTGACCCGTTCATTCTTTAGTAGGATATTCTTTAGCCTCCATGTATTTGACTTCTTTCCAAATGTTCTCTTGAAATTGAGTTCAAGTTTCAAAGCATTGTGGTCTGAAAATACGCAGAGGATTATCTCAATCTTTTGGTACCGGTTGAGACCTGATTTGTGACCCAGGATGTGAACTATTCTGGAGAATGTTCCATGTGCACTTGAGAAGAATGTGTATTCTGTCACTTTAGGATGAAATGCCCTGAACATGTTGTGAATCCATCTGGTCCAGTGTGTCATTCAAAGCCTTTGTTTCCTTGTTGATCTTCTGCTTAGATGATCTGTCCATTACAGCAAGGGGGGTATTAAAGTCCCTTACTATTATTATTATCAATGTGTTTTAATTTTGTTACTGACTGGTTTATGTCATTGGCTGCTACCATGTTAGGGACATAAGTATTTACAATTGTTAGATCTTGTTGGATAGACCCTTTAACTATGATATAGTGTCCCTCATCTTTTATTACAGTCTTTTGTTCAAAATCTAATTTGTCTGATATAAGGATTGCCATCCCAGATTTTGATGTCCTTTAGCATAATAAGTGGTTCTCCACCCACTCACTTTCAATCTGGAGGTGTCTTTGGGTCTAAAATGAGTGTTTTGCAGACAGGATATCGATGAACCTTGCTTTTTTATGCAATCTGACACCCTGTATCTTTTGATTGGGGAATTTAGTCCATTTACATTCAGAGTAACTATTAAGAGATAGGAAGTTAGTGCCACTGTATTACCTTTAAAGTCACTATTTTTGTATATTGTCTCTGTTCCTTTCTGGCTTATGTTACTTTTGGGCTCTCTCCACTTAAAGGATCCCCTTTAATATTTCTTGCAGGACTGGTTTATTTATCATAAGTTATTTTAGTTTCTGTTTGTCCTGGAAGCTTTTTATCTCTCCTTCTATTGTGAATGACATCCTTGCTGGATAAAGAATTCTTGGCTACATATTTTTCTCATTTAGCACCCTGAATATATCAAGTCAGTCCTTTCTGGCCTGCCAGGTCTCTGCGGATAGGTCTCCTGCCAGTCTTGTAGGTTATGGACCTCTTATCTTGAGCTGCTTTTAGGATTTTCTCTTTGTCTCTGAGATTTGCAAGTTTCACTATTATATACCGAGGTGTTGATCTATTTTTATTTTGAGAAGAGTTCTTTGTGCCTCCTGATTTGAAAGCCTGTTTCCTTCCCCAAGTTAGGGAAGTTCTCCACTACAATTTGCTCTAATATACCTTCTGCCCCACTCTCTCTTTCCTCATCTTCTGGATCCCAATTACTCTATTGTTTCGCTTTCTAGTATCACTTATCGCTTGAACTCTCCCCTCATGATCCAGTAGTTGTTTCTCACTTTTTTCCAGCTTATTTTTTTTTAAAGATTTTATTCATTTATTTGTCAGAGAGAATGAGAGACCACACAAGCAGGGGGACCAGCAGGCAGAGGGAGAAGCAGGGTCCATGCTGAGCAAGGATACTGATGAAGAACTTGATCCCAGAACCCTGGGATTATGACCAGGGCTGAAGGCAGACGTTTAACCAACTGAGCCCACCCAGATATCCCTTTCAGCTTCTTTATTCTCTCTCCATCATTTAGTCTTCTATATCACTAACTCTCTCTTCTACCTCATTTAACCTAGCAGTTTGAGCCTCCAATTTTTATTGCATCTCATTAACAGACTTTTTTATTTTGACTTGATTAAATTTTAGTTCTTTTATTTCTCCCAAAAGGGATTCTCTAGTGTCTTCTATGCTTTTTTCAAGCCCAGCTAGTTTTCTTTGTAATTGTTATTCTGAACTCTAGTTCCAACATCTTGCTTACATCCATACTATTAGGTCCCTGGCAGTGAGTACTCCCTCTTGTCCTCTTTTTTGAGGTGGTTTTTCCATCTTGTCATTCTTGCAGAAAGTGTTTGCTATTCTATTTGTAGAGTTGCAGCTATTCTTTTCTTAGCTCTCCGGTTGAGTTCGCAGGTGTTCAGAATGATCTCATAGCTATCTAAGCTGAATTCCTGGGACCAGGCAAAACTACAGTCTCCTACTCCTCCACCATCTTGGACTCCTCAGCTTGATAATTTCTAATTCTTAAGTCACTTTGTTTAGGCAAACAGAAATAGGAAAGTAAAGTTTCCCAGCACTTAATATCTTTAGAATCTAGGAAAGCCCATTTAAACACAAATGTTCTGCATTCACACTTTTTTTTTTTTGGTAAGATTTTATTTATTTATTTGAGACACAGAGAGAGCACAAGTGGGGAGGAAGATCAGAAGGAGAGGGACAAACAGACTCCCTGCTGAGCAGGGAGACTGATGCGGAGCTCAAACCCAGGACCCTGAGATCATTACCTAACCCAAAGGCAGATGCTTCACCGACTGAGCCACCCAGGTGCCCCTGTATCCACACTTTCTAATAACTTTTTCAAAAGTTATTTTTCAAAATTACTTTTCTATAATTTCAAATAAAGGATTTCAGTTCAGTCTTTAGTCTCAGGACCATAGACAAAAAATAATTTATTACATACAGGTATTTCCATTATAATTCTTTGTTATTCTGTATATAAATGTATAGAACTTTTCAGTTTGTATGTTATGATCTAATAGTTTGTTGGCAAAAAAGTTAAGGACTAAAATATTTGTAACATTGTATCTTATTCCTGGAAATAAAAATATGAAAAATTTAAAGTTAACAAACTACCAGTTTCTCACATTGAACATATATAAGCACCCTAGCAAATATAAACTATCTTTTAGAAAGCGTGGAAGCAACATATGCACAAATTAAATTTTCAGTGCTTGGCTTCCTTCACTTGAAGGACAACTACTTGATACTCCACCTCCTCACAAGATATGGAATCCATAACACACGCAGAAGACTTCATACTGAACCAGAAGAAACCTATCATCCTACATTTGGTAACTACAACACTATAACAATTTGTAAAGTTCTTAGTTGCCCTTTCCTACATGTAATTGGTTACTATCTCTACCTCAGTATCCACAGGTACATCAAAACACATCTTTTCCTCCAAAAATCCTTACTTGTTTCTGTCTTCCTTAGTGGTTATCACTATCCTCCAAGTAACTCAAGACCAAAATCTGGTACACAATTTAAATATTATTTTTAAATAAAGCAATGCAAAGGCAGTGAGTGAGGGTTTAAACCTCACGGAATTAAACCTATCTGAAAGGGTGGGGGGAAACAGGAGGGTTTCTGGCTTGAGCAACCAGAATACAGAAGGACAATTTTCCAAGACAAGAATATTGAAACTAAGGGAAAAGCAGAAGGCAGTGGACAGTCATAAGGATTTTAATGACTCCATTTGAACATATTCAGTTTTGAAATATCTGTGAGACACATAAAGAAGTAAAAAATATCAAGTATGCATTGGATATTTAATTCTAAATGAGGGAAGTCTGGACTAAAATTATAAATATGTGCATCAACAACATATCAAAGGTACTAAATCAATGGAAAGGAATGAGAAAACATCAGGAAAGAGTTTAGGGAAAAAAGTAAACCCAAGGTTTGATCAATGAGAATATCAACATTTAGAAATCCATTACAAAAAGATGAAGCAGAAAATTACCGCTCTTTCCTTCTGTTTTCATCTAACAATGATTTTTCACAATCAACTCCTTAGCTCTCCATTTTAATTACTGTTCTAAATGTGCTATATTATAATCATTTATTTAAGTATATAAACCCTATTAGTTTCCTGAAAAATGCTTTGGTCTTCTTGGCATTCACTATATCAAACTCATCACTGAACACATAAAAATCATTAATGTATGAAAAATTAACAAAAAAGGGTAAACCTATTTCACTAAGTTTTCAATATGAAAAAAGATGAGAATAAGCACAATATAGTACATTGATGAGCACATAAAGTATCAGTTAAATTTTTAAAAACATTATTGCTTATAAAACATGTAAGACTATACTCATAATCTCCAAAAGAATTTATTTCCACTATTCTGCTTTAAACAAGTTTTTTTAATAAAAAGATCTATATAACCTTCAAAATGTATTTAACACAGAAAGGGAAATGTTTATGCTTTTTGACAACTTAATGCAACATGAAATTTGATGTATCAAAATTTTAATATTTGGTACATAATAGAACTAAATCTCATTGGTTATATAAAATGTCTTCTCAATCAACTACACAAAGAAAGGATTAAGAATCTAAAGGATTAAGAATCTAACTGTCTAAGAAAATTTTAACATGATATTAAAATTACACCATCCCCCAAAGTAACAAAATGATAATGCTGATATAACAAATTACGGCCAGTCAAGGACCAACTGATTCTGAAGAGTCTTTTGTTTCTGTTGTCCAAGGAAAACAAAACATAAAGGAAAGAAACTAGTACCTTTGCTACTGATGTTCTCCATTGTATACAGGTAATCCATGTAAAAAGCCCCAAACCTTTGCATTCCAGCTATCTCAGTGTATGTCTCCTGCCGGCAAAGAAAAGCAAACAGAACACACATTGTACCTAAGAGACTGAGTTTAAAACCTGTAAATCAAGAATCAAACACACATCTTTATATACGATGTGTTTCAACTCAAAGGATTACCAAAACAAAAGAACAGAGCCTATCCAAAGAACTCACTTCTAAGAAAGGTAATGTTAATTCTACTAAAGACAACACAAGAAGATATCCATAATTCTATTAGACATTTTGACCACTTTATCAATAATGTCTGGTTAATGAATACCTATAATGGAATAGGATAGTATACCCCTGACCTTCATCACCATCACAAAACTGTCCAATATATACTCTCAAGTATATTTAATCCTTATATATTCCAGTACGCTTATATGAAATGCAAATACTAAAGATATACCTAAAATATTTAAAAGATATGGAAATATGCAGATTAAATTCTTTACAAAAGTAAATATAGTAAAAAAGGATTAAAATATGTATTATTTATTCTTTTATACTAATCTTCAGGTAACCTTTTTTGAATGTTTAAATTTATTCCCTAAAAGTACATTAATTTTACATGAAAAATTCAAACAACACTAAGACAGATACATAGTAAAATGTGAAACTCATCTCTTCCCATTAATCCCATATCCAAAACTAACTGCAATTAAAAGATAATTCTACAAGTTTCCCCCATGACTATTTTAACAGTTGGAAATGGATAAACAAACTAACTGGCTACATAGTATATAGAAGTAGAGACTTTTGTGTACTCTTCAAACTTCTCCAGATGTAGAAGCAGGACAGAAATATTCTAAATGCTTCAACAAACAACTAGCATGCACAATGTATTACTTGAGGGAAAAAATGGCAATTACAAGTATTCACACAAAATGTCCACCTAAACAGACCCTAGAAATTGGCTCAAATATATATTCTCTGACCTTATGATGAGCTGCATCCAAGATGAATTCAGCACGAGTACCATTATTTTCTGGGCTTCGGTAATCAAACAATGAATTTGTAAGGTATGTCAACCCTTTCATACTCAAATTTTCACCACAAATGAAGAAACAGGCTTCCTGAAAATAAATGTAATTTTTGAACAGGAGGAAAAGTCATTAAACTGTTAAAGAAAATAAAACCTTGGTTTTATAATACCCATTCAGTAGTCAATAGAAATCACTACAACTTCAAGTCCTTTTTGTAAAAAGACAAGGAATGTTGTCTCCATTTTCACTATCTTGGCAAAAAACATTTTAACAAACCAAGAACGAACTCCAAGTAGCTGCCATAAACAAGAAAGAAGAAACATTTATGAATTGGAAAGTATTTGGAACTACTGTCCAGGTGTTAAGTGCTACCAACTTTCTAAATTCCCCTGAGCTCTATAATTTCTTACAGGGGAAAACAGTAAAGTTCCTCTCTTAAGCCAAAGATATATGTAGTCTAACAGAATTTTTGGTATGGTTAAACACTTCAATAAGCACTTCATTATCCCTGCATTCTATCCAAAAAAGGGGAGGAAGGGGGAGAATTTGACTTACAGTTTCACTTCTATTCATATTCTCTTCAAAATCTTTAACACCCATAATTCCTTTAAGGCACAAGGCTCTGCAACCTACAAAACCAATCTGGCAATCAAAGAAAGGCTCTCCCATCATGAGGGCCTGTAAAACATAAGAAAACATTAGAACTAAGAATTTGAATTTCATAAAAATGTTACAGACTTAAAAAAAAAAGTTATAGGCTTTCCTTGTAGAATTTCTGAATTAGTAGAAACTTCTTCTTTAGGATTATGGCCTTTCCAAATTTATTCTCCTCTGATCATAAACCCTATTAAATTAAGAAACATCTTACTTATCTCTGTATCCTCAAATCTTTGTATCCTCAATGACTGGCACCTTATGAAGAACATTAGTCCACACATACATATGAGCTCACACAAGTTAAATGAAAAAAATGGAAGAATTCATGTTGCATGTTACACTAGACTCCCTGTTAAAGTAATAATTATTTCAACCAATACTACTGATAACTAAAATAGAAAAAACCATGAATATATTTTAAACATACCACTATGATAAAAGCCTGCATTTATTAAATATTAACATTAAGGACCATTTAAAAAAAGTTTTAAATATGTATGCTCAATGTTGAAAGATTACCTCAACTGTAGTTCCTTCTTGTTCCCAACACAATACTTCTTTGGATTTTACTTTCTGAGGGCTATAATAACTACTCTCAGCTTGCATTTCAGTGAGCTAAGAAACAATATAGGAATATTAAGTAAGTAAAATTAGTATTAGATAGCAAAAAACTGTCATTACAATGATGAATTGATGGAAACAGGGCCAAATTTAAGATCAGGAAATTTAATTATTAAGCAGGAAAACAGGTGCAACAAAAACAGCTGTAACAGATTATCCATGGTATAAAGGTTGAATATGCTAGTCTAAGCTCAAATAGAGAATTTAAATACCACTGTATTTTTATTTAAGTTGTCATATCAATATTGCTTAAAAAGGTAAAAGCTATGTAGCTGTAACAGTCTCATATAATGGTTCATATATTCTGCCAAAAATTTGCATATATTTTAACCTCAATTCATTTTATATACCATACACATTCAATCAGAGTTGGTTCAATCATTTCCAAAATTTCTCCCAAATTTTTCATCAAAAAGAAAACAAAAAAATCCCACAAATTCAACAAAACTTCATCTAGCTCTATGATGGAAGTAGGTTCCCGGGTGTTTACTTTCGAAGTATGTGTATCAGACTCATGCAATCATGCAAATACTTAATAAATGACAGCTACATAACAAGTACTAATCTAGATGCTGCCAAAACAACAACCCTTGCAACCCCTCAAGCTTACAACACATTACTTGTATGTATCTAGGCAAACTTAGATCAATTATTTTTAAGAGGTACTTTTCTAAATGCAATGCGGTATCCTAGTTTGGATCATGTTACAGAAAACAACATTATGAAATTCAATAAAAGTCTGGAATTTAACAGAAATACACCAGTGTTGGCTTCCTAGTTTTGACAAATGTACTATGATAGCATAAGACGTTAACAACAGAGAAACTGAGTAAGGAGTCTATGTGAACTCTCTGTATGTTGCAAGTTTTCTGTAAATCTAAAACTGTTCCAAAATAAAGTTTTTATTTTTTCAAAGGTATTCTGCCCATGTTTACTAATGAGACCCTTCCTTACTCTTGTGAAATGGATGTATTATTCAAACATTAAGGCAAAGTCAAAAATCACATTTAAAAAAAAGTATTTAACTTTAGTGAAATAGAACTTATTAAACCATAAAGTTTTAATTTTAAGCATGATAACTTCTTTATACTTAAAATCAACTAATTGCTCTCATTTTTTGTAACAAAAAGTTTATATATAAACCCTTATTTCTTGGATGTTTCTAGAACTGGTATACACAGTGTTGTTACTTTAAAATATAATTCTATAAAATGCTCAAGTAAAATTCAGTATTTTAAACTTGATCACCCTTCAGCTGTCTACAATTATTGTAGAGAAAAAGCAATTAATTGATTAAAAGGACTCGAACATTACAAGAACAATCTCCAACATGATTTTTTAAATGCTACATTTAATTTGGCATGATTTTTGTTGGATTTATATCAACTGTTCAGAATGCTAATGTAGAAACATGACCTTATTTTCTGACCAAAATATGAACCACAAATTAATTCCATACATTCTTTAAATCCAAGCTGAACAATGAATTCTAATGTTTTCCTCCTAAATCTCAACATATTTCCCTTAGACAAACTTTAGAAACATAAATGTTCTAAATTTTTTAAAAGATGTATTAATTAATGACAAGTACTGCCCTAAAAGTCTATAAAAGTTTCATATATAAATACAAACTATTCTGACTCAGAATTTAATACAATTCTTCTCATCAATGAACAGAAATATGACAGAACAATTTCAAACCGAACATAAATATGCAAAAATCACCAGAAAAGACAGAACTTTACTAGCAATCCTTAAATTCCCCCACAAAACTAGATTAAAAATAACTTCTTTTGGGTCATCTAAAACTGGAAATATACTGTATGATTTAACTCATATGTGGAATCTAAAAACCAAATGAACAAACCTACAAAAAGAACCATCAGACTAATAAATACAGACAACAAACTGATAGTTGTAAGAGGGGAGGACTATGGAGGGATTGGCAAAATGGATGAAAGTCATGGCAATATAAAAGGCACAGCATAGGGAATATAGTCAATGACACTGTAATAGTGTTGTATGGTGACAGATGGTAGCTACATTTGTGGTGAGCATACCATAAGGTATAATGTGGAATCACTATGTTGTACAGCTGAAACTACTATAACATTGTATATCAACTACACTCAAAAAAAATTACACCCAGAAAACTCTTAAGTATAATTTAAGTTCTCAACAAAATGTTAATTCATGCTGCTGTTACTAAGATGTTTATATCTTTTAGAACTCAAGTTTGAATATTTATACTTATAATTAATGCAATTAAAATCATTATTGCCAGCAACCTTTATTAAATGCAGAGATAATCACGTCATCAAAAAAAATTTAAATAAATTTAAAAAATAAAATTGACAATGTATGTAATATTAGCTGGCAATGGTTGGTTTTTTTATTTTATATATACATGTATATATATATATTTTTTTTAAGATGTATTTGAGAGAGAGAGACAGCGCAAGTGGAAGGGGCCAAGGGAGAGAGAGAGAGAATCTAAGGCAGACCTCTAACACTGAGTGTAGAGCCCAACACAGGGCCCCCAAGACGCTGAGATCATGACCTGAAGCAAAACCACGTCAGATGCTCAACCAACCTCAACATCCAGACACCCAGTTTTTCTATTATATATTTTAAGGCTTTTATTGTTTTATTTTTAATTTTAGACTGATACTCTTTTCATCAAAGCTAGATCAGCGAAATTCAATTATGAAATTTATAATAAAAAATAATTTGTTCCATAAATTCAGAAATGTAAAAAGCATAGCTAATGTATTTTAATCATTTTTGCTCCAAACTTTATTACCAAAAAAATCTTTTAAGTCAATCAAGCTCAACTTTTGCTAAAACTTATTTTCTACATCTCTCAGGGTTTATCCTATTAGGAAATACTTGATGATTTTAATTAGAAAAGTCTCTAAAGACTCTTCATTTAACTTAAAATATTTTTAATCTACTGTCTGGTGTAGCTATAAATTGTATACCTTTACCACTGATTTAAAAAGTTTATTTCAGGGCGCCTGGGTGGCTCAGTGGGTTAAAGCCTCTGCCTTCGGCTCAGGTCATGATCTCAGGGTCCTGGGATCGAGGCCCACATCGGGCTCCCTGCTAGGCAGGGAGCCTGCTTCCCCCTCTCTCGCTGCCTGCCTCTGCCTACTTGTGATCTCTCTCTCTCTCTCTGTGTCAAATAAATAAATAAAATCTTTAAAAAAAATAAAAAATAAATAAAAAATAAAAAGTTTATTTCAAGTAGTTAAAATATCCAAGCCAAATTAAAAACACCATGAGAGCAAAAAACCTGATTTTTTTTCTCCTGTACTATATTTCCAGTACCTAACAAGTTACCTGGAATAATACCTAGGATACTACTTCACAGGTTGGACCCAGGAAGGAGTTTATCTCCTTCAGAAAAATGGCTCCATAATAATCCAACAAAGACAAATAAAATGGAAGAAATACAATCTAAAAGAGTATCCCAAAATTTTGGAAGATGGCAAGCAAATGAGGAGACAGTCAGAAGGATGGAGGATTGTTCAATATATACTGGCAATTTCCTAGAGTTGGAGATACAAGTAGCCTTTTTAAAATTACCACCGACTGAGTTTGGTGTACTACCAGAAAAAGAATATCTACAATTTTCTGAAAAGGCTATTATTATTCTTTCATCCACTGATGGACATTTGGGTGGTTGTTTTTTAAAGGGTTTTTGTTTGCTTAAGTAATCTCTACACCTGACATAGAGCTCAAGAGTCAAGAGTCACATGCTCTACCAACTGAGCCAGGCAGGCACCCCAAGTTGTTTCAACTCTTCAGCCATTGTAAATAATGCTTTTATGAACATTTGTGTACATCTATTTGAGCACAGTTTCATTCTTTTGAGTATGCACCTAGATTTGAGTATGCACCCAGCAGTGGAACTGCTGCATCATAGGATTCTAAGTTTAACGTTTTAAGAAACCACCAAACTGTTTTCCACAATGATTGCACCGTTTTAAATTTCCACCAGATTCCCATTTGCTTTTAACCAATTCCAACTAAGATCCCCCCACTGTCAAATCACTGGTCCTGTCAAGATCACCAACAATTCCCACAATGCCAAATCCAATAATCCATTCTCACAAATGACCTACTCTGTCAACTTTAAAACATTTATGGCACTCAGCTTCCAGATAGACACTCTTGGTTTCCTGCCTAACTTATTTTCAGTTTCCCACGCTATTTCTGCCTTTTCTTTCCAAATAATTAACATCACAGTGCCCCAGAACTTGGCCCTAGAACTTCATACACACACACACACACACACACACACACACACACGTATGTATATACATACATGTATATATTTTATTTCATTCTTTTTTATTCTTTATATTTTCATTCTTTTTTATGGCTGAATACTCCATTGCATACACACACACCCCCCACATCTTCTTGAGCTGCTTCCATAATTTAACTATTATAAATAATGACGCAGTAAGCATAGAAGTGCATGTATGTCTTTGAATTAGGAACACCCTTTTAAGAAATAAAAAATTATTAGTATTTTGGCACCCTATGTGCCAAAATATACATATATATTTTACATATATATTTTTATATTTATACATATATATGTATATATACATATGTATATGTGTATATATACACATATATTTTATTTTATTTTAATGTATATTTAATTAGATTTATATCAATTTATTAAACTTATATAAATTTTGTTTAAATATATATATACATATATATATATATATGCTGATTCCAGTCTTAATAAAATCCTGACTCTCACTTATACACCCAGACCAAACTTCTAATCTGAACTCTAGATTCATTAATCCAACCCAACAGCTGTACTTGAATATACAGTGGGCATCTTAAACTTGTCCAAAACCAAACTCCTGATTTTATCTCAAACCTAATCCTCTCACAGTACTCCTCATGTCAAAAAATCCATACTCAATTCTTCTACTTGCTCAGGAACTATCCTTGGATCCTCTTCATTTATGTCTCACAATAAAATCTATCAGGAAGTTCTGTCCTCTTGACCTTCAAAATACATCCAAAATCCAGTTACATTTCACCACTTCCCCTTGCTATCAGCCTAGTCCAGCAATCATTATCTTCTCCTTGCAAATTCCCATCTTCTTGTCTGATCTTATTTCTGCTTTTGCTCCCTACAATCCATTCTCAACAGAACAACCAGTGAAGCAGTTTAAAACATAACTCAGATCACCCTGTAACTACTATACCAAAAACTGTCCAAGAACTTCCTATCTCACTTAGGATTAATGACCAAGTCCCTAATCTAAAGCGACCTACGCAGTCTGACAATTTATGGATCTCTCCCCAATTCCATCACCTCTCTAACCTGATTTTATACTACTTCCAGTTTAGCCCACTCTGCTCTGGCCCCACTGGCTTCTTTACTATTCCTTGAACTTTTGGCATCTTCATATTTTCTACGTTTAGAATATTCATTCCTATGTATCTACAAAGCTTTTTCTTTCATGATCTTTGCTTAAAGGTCCCCTTCCTATTAAGGCCTTCCCTGATCACCCAATTGTAAACTGCATAATCCCTTCCTATCTAATGGACACATTCATTATTCCTCTTCCCTCTTTTTCTACATAACCCTTATCATAAATGGGTATACTAAGTAGCTTATTTGCTTATAATGACAATTTATATTTTAAGAGGCAGGGATATCTATCTCATCTGTTCACAGGGTACCCTTAAAGAAAAAAACAATGCCTGGCACATAGAAGGCTTTAGTAAGTATTTATTGAATGAATTAGATACTATTCAAGAATATTACATCTGTGATAATACTATTAATAAAAAGCCAAGAATTAAATACTCGAAATTAAGTTTGGGCTATAACTGAGAGGTAAATAAGACAATGTATGATCCAAGAACACATAGAGGGTGCCAAAATTTTATATTTCTTAAAAGGGTGTTCCTAATTCAAAGAGATATATGCACTTCTATGCTTATTGCAGCATTATTTACAGTAGTTAAATTATGGAAGCAGCTCAAGAAGATGTGGGGTCTGTGTGTGTGTGTGTGTGTGTGTGTGTGTGTGTGTGTGTATGCAATGCAGTATTCAGCCATAAAAAAGAATGAAATTGTTCCATTTGCAATGACATGAACAGAACAAGAGGGTATAATGCTAAGCAAAATAAGTCAGTCAGAGATTTCACTCGTGGATTTTAAGCAACATATGAGTAAACAAGAAAGCAAAGGGGTGGGCGGGGGAGAGGGGGGGAAGAGAGACAAACTAAGAAACAGACTCTTAACTACATAGAACAAACTCATGGTTACCAGAGGGGAGGTGGGTAGAGAGATGGGTGAGAAAGGCGATGGGGATTAGAGAGCGCACTTGCGATGAGCACTGAATGATATATGGAAGGGCTGAATCACTATACTGTACACCTGAAACCAATATAACACTGTATGCTAACTAACTGGAATTAAAAACTTAATATAAAAAAATTAAAGTGTTCACTCTACTATTCTTTAACTGGAAAATATTATACAGTCTCTTTTGACTGTATACTTTATATATATTTGTTAATGGAGACAGTAGTCAAAGTATGTGAAACACTGCTTAAAAACCAAGTTAAATGAGGACCTAGAAAAGAAACAAGATTATCTCGAAGAGTAAAAGAGGTGAGAAAAGAGTGAAATTTTATGTAAAGAGCCCTTTAAAGAAATTTTGTAATGAAAGAGAGTCAGAGATCAAACAGTAATTAGAGGTATATATGAATTCATGGGAGAGGTTTTATTGCAATTCTTTTTTTAATGGAAATATAAAGGCATCTTTGTTTGACAATTTGAAGATTCAGCAGGAAGAGAAACTTTCCATGAAACTGATAAAAAATAAAGTAGAAAAGGCTTTAAGATAATAGAAAAATATCAAAATTTAGAGTCAGATGAGGGAACACAATTTTATGAAATAAAGATTGCTAGACCATCTTACATCTACTAAGTATAAAACAAACTTTAAACTAGATCCTTTCCAGAAATCAAAATTTATGCATTAAAGTTGAAAGAAATATGAACAGCAAGAAAGAAGAAACCTACTTTGAAAGTCACAGTTGCCTTTGTGCAGTAAAATCCTATAGACACAATAGGATCCCTCAAAGTCTGTGCTTTTTGCTGATGCGTAGTTGATGTAGGATCATTCCCAAGGAAGTCTTCCTCGCCATCATCATAACTCACAATTGCAGGCACAAATGACCAGGCCCACGATACCCATCCCTGTGACTGTTCATCCTCCTGCTGTGAATACAGCTCTTGGCCTTTGTACTGAGCAGGATACTGCATATCTATTCTTGTTTCATCTTCAGCACCTATCAAAATAAAGTCATTTTAAATAAATCAAGAGGATTTAACTAAAAGGAAAATTAAGAATGTAAATTTTATAAAAATGTTTCTCCCACATCCTTCTTTCCACATATAAATTATAAAATAAGTTATACAATGGTTATTATTTTTTTTTAAGATTTTATTTATTTGACAGAGAGATCACAAGTAGGCAAAGAGCCAGGCAGAGAGAGAGGAAGAAGCAGGCTCCCTGCTGAGCAAGGAGCCCGATGCGGGGCTTCATTTCAGGACCCTGAGATCATGACCTAAGCCCAAGGCAGAGGCTTTAATCCACTGAGCCACCCAGGCGCCCCAACAATGGTTATTATTTTTTGAAACCAGTAATATAGCATTACTACTTTCAAGTTGTTGGGTTTTTTTTTTTTAAGATTTTTTTTATTTACTCGACAGAGAAAGAGCACACACGCAAGACAGAATGCAGGCGGGGGGGGGGGGGCAGAAGCAGGGGGAGAAGGAGGCTCCCCACTGAGCCAGGGTCCTGGGATCATGACCTGAGCCAAAGGCAGACGCTTAACTGACTGAGCCACCCCAGGCACTCCACTACTTTCAAGGTTCTACATGTTGTACTATGCTAATCCCCTTCCATAGTCCACAATTAATGTTCTATAGGACACAGTTTATAACATAATTCTAAATGTATTTGCTAAACACAAAGAATAAATTCATCTTTAGCATTCCACTAATTAAAAACTTCCTCCCCAAAATAAGGCTAAAGTGCTGAGAAACTGACTTTTCTCAGAAACACAGTGTCAGAAATATCCAAGAAAAGTTCTTTATTTCCTGATGCACCCAATAAAGAAAATGTCAGCCACTCCTAGGCAAAAGGCACCCCCAAAAAGAACTATCCCTACCCATGAAAGTAAATATTATAATAGAATTATTCTTACATGAAGTTAAAAAAAATAGTGTTGGTGATTCTTATTAGTAGGAACATAAATTAGTACCTTTCCTATTCTACATATGAAAAAATTATAGCAAATTACTTTCATTTGGTTAGAAATTGGCAAAGGATTTAGATTCCAACCATTCCAACTCATTCTACCTTCATAAAGACAAACTGCAAAGTCCATTAACATTATCCTAACAATACAAACAAAAAAAAGCCTATCATGGAATTTAGAAAAAAAAATCACTTTTTAGAAAATTCATGGTATAAGCAGTCTCCAGCAGATTCAAGTATATTTACTCTTCAGTGATAAATCTATAATACATACACTTCATTAAATATCACCTTCATTCAGAGCCAGATTTCTGGCTAGAAAAACTTCGTAACTTTTTAAATCCTTATGACAGGAGACTCTTGGAATATCCCATATGTATAGTTTATGAAACATGGCCATTTACCTTAGTTCATCTGCGAAGGAAAAGACTTGGTAAGTAGTAACTAAAGAACCTAACATAGAGTACTAAGATACTTTAGCCATTTTACTTCAAAATAAATTATGAAAATTACAAATCCAAAAAATATTTTGTAATTAAAACAGAAGTATCCACTGCTTGATCTTGTGAAACAAAAGAAACAGCAATAAAAATCGGCCACTATTACTTATAGTTAATTAAAAATTAGGAGAGATTTTGATGAAAGATGCTTCTGAACTTTCAAATCTTTGATCACTGCCTTGCAGAAAGAATGAATTAGAGCCTTGAAAAGAAAAAAGCATCTCCCTAATTTCTGGCTAGAATTTCCTAAAATATTCTTTTCCTTTGGAAGAGTGCATCTTAATCTGGGGCCCTTGGATAGAATTCAGGAACTGCATGAATTCTGGTGGAAAAATATATATTAAGTATTTAAAATGTATCACTTATAATTATGAATGTAGGTAACAAATTGCAGTTGCATAGTTTAATTATAAAGGTAAGTAACAAATCACAGTTGCATTACCATCAACTATAAAAATCTATAAAAATCAGATCAAACAACAGTTGTGAGGCTATCTCAAAATATCAAAATATGTGTTCATTCATCTCTGAACAAGAGAGACCTGTTCAGAGAGAGCTACTCATATCCGCAGAGGGTCCCACTCCAGGACTCAGCTGACTATTAATCAATTTCATGCAAGGAAACTACTGAGGCCACGAAAAGAACCATCGGAAAAAAGCCAAGAAAACAACCCCTAAGACTTACAAAAAAGTGCAACTAGTTTGTGATCTCAGCAGGAAGAAAGAAAAAACCTTTAATTCATTAGGCATCTAGAAAGTACTCAAAAGGTGGACTGTCAGTAGTAAGACAAAACTGGCCTTAAGCTAGTGGCAGCTTTGATCCCAACTAAAAAATATTGAAAGCAAGACAAGTGAATTAAATTATTTGCAAGTAACTTAACTTTTTGCTCCAGCACCCAACAAGATAAAGTTCACAATGTGTGGCATCAAATTAAAAATTATCAGGCATACGAAGAAGAAAATATATATAACATAGATAAGGAAAAAAAGTCAACAAAAAAGATATCTAGCAATGACACAGTTTAACATTAGTAAACACAGACATTAAAACAGCTATATAAATAAAATGAGATATTTAAGAAAGCATAAACCAAGGAGAAATATGATATTTCTTAACAGTCCAAACTTCTAGAAATGAAAAATGCAGTATCTGAGATGAAATAAAAACTAGCTATGATTAATAGATTAGATACAGAAGATTAGTGAACAAGAACAGAAATAGAAACTCAACAGTCAAAGGAAAAAGAACAAAAATGAACAAGAGCATGAGAGAGTTCTGCTGAACTTCCAAGAAGCCTAATATTCATATAATTAGTCTCCAAAGGAGAGAAAAACAGTTCAGAAATAATGCCCACAAATTTTCTAAATATATATGAAAACTATAAACCCAGAGACCTAAAAACCTTAATGTATTCCAAACACAAGTAACATGAAGAAAGGATACCACTGCATATCAAAAATTAAGATTCTTAAAACCTTCTGCAAAGAGGTTCACAGGCCTGACCAGAACATCAAAGGAATCCACAGCACCCACAATAAAAGGATTCCTGCTTAGACAGATGAGAAAACTAATTCCAACTACTCTGCAAAGAGTTGCTTTCTCCCTTTTCTGACGCAGAAGAAAAACCTAGTCACTTCTTAGAAGAGAAAACAATGATAAAGGAAAAATGTGAAAGCTACATTTAATCAAAATTTAAAACTCTTCTCGAGACACCTATTAAAAAATGAATTAGTCAGTCACAAGCTAGCAAAAAATATTCCCAGAACATGTGTATGACAAAGGATTTGAATTCAAAACATATTAAAAAATTACAAATAGGTAATGAAACCCAACAAAGTTTTAAAAATAGGCCAACAGGTAACATAATCTTCACAAATGTAAATATATTAATGGTCAATAACCACATGAAAACCTTCAAAATAACTGCTCATCAATGAAATGCAAATTAAAAGTACAATGAGATACCACAACACATCCATCAGAATGGCAAAGAATAAAAAAAAAAAAGACAGATAACACCAAATGTTGGCAAAGATGTGGAACAACCGGAACTCTCCTACAATGTTGTGGGAATGTAAAACAGCACACCCAGCACAACCTCAACATACAATTCCACTGTTAGGTATCTACCCAGGAGAAAGTACAGCACAGGTCTACAAGAGACCTACAGAAGAATGTCCAGGACAGCTTTATTTATAATAGCCAAAACTGGAAACACCACAAATATCCACCAACAGGAAAATGGCAAAAATAAACTATGGTATATTCATACAATGTATCTAGCAATAAAAAGGAAAGAACGACTGATATATGCAACAACACAGATGAATCCCTAAAATATTATACCTTCAGGGCAGTGAAAATACTCTGGATGAAATCATAATGATGGCCATATGTCATTATACATTTGCCAAAACCCAAAGAACGTCAAACACCAAGAATGAACCATAAGGTTAATTATGGACTCTGGGTAACAATGATGTGTCAATGTAGTTACATTAGTTGTAGTACATGTGTTATATACTACATCTCAGACAGGATGTTGATAATGGGGAAGGCAATGCATATGTTAGGGCAGGGAGTACATGGGAAATCTCAGTACCTACCATTCAATTTTGTTGTGAACCTAAAACCTAAAAAAAACTAAAAGAAAATTAAATTTTAAGTAAAAATAATTAAAAGTAAAAAAGATTATTATGCTTAATGAAAGAATCCTTTCAAAAGAGTTCCTACTATATTTGATTTATATGAAATTCTAGCATCAACAGAACTTTTTTTTTTTTTAATTCAGACAAGTGTTTTCCTGAGTGGAAGTGCAGGATGTGAGGTGATTAGAAAGGGGCAAAAGAAAAGTTTTTTGAGGGCGCCTGGGTGGCTCAGTGGGTTAAAGCATCTGCCTTCGGCTCAGGTCATGATCTCAGGGTCCTGGGATCGAGCCCCGCATCGGGCTCTCTGCTCAGCGGGAAGCCTGCTTCCTCCTCTCTCTCTGCCTGCCTCTCTACCTACTTGTGATCTCTCTCTCTGTCAAATAAATAAATAAAATTTTTAAAAAAAAAAAAAGAAAAGTTTTTTGAGATACTGATAAATCTGTATCTTTTTACTTTTTAAAAACAATATTAACTTTTATTGATTAGCAAGTATTTTATTGATTAGCAAATATTTTTTATTGATTAGCAAGTATTACCCACTACCAAATATGCTGAAAAAAAATCTATAGTTCCACTAGTAAGAAAGAAATGGTTATACAGACAACATTTTGGTGTATATCTTCCCAGGTTTTTCTGGAATCTATGCTATTTTCCATAAAATCTGTATCTTATGGGTGTTGTATATCACACAGGTATACTCATTTCTCAAAACTTAAACACTATACTTAAGATTTATGCATTTCATAAGTCAATCAGAAAGACAATTATCATATGACCTCTCTGATACGAGGAATTTGAGAGGCAGAGCAGGGGGTTGTGAGTAGTAGGGAAGGAAAAAAATGAAACAAGATGGGATCGGGAAGGATAAACCATAGGAGACTCTTAATCTCTCAAAACAAACTGAGGGTTACTGGGGGTTCGGGGGTAGGGATAGGGTGGCTGGGTTATGGACATTGGGGAGGGTTTGAGCTATGGTGAGTGTTGCGAAATGTGTAAGCCTGATGACCGAGAGACCTGTACCCCAGGGCAAATAATACATTATATGTAATTTAAAAAAAAAGATTTATGCATTTCCCTTTGTAAATCACACCCTCAAAAAAATAAAAGGAACCATGAATAAATACAAACTCTAGTTAACAATACGCTGCTGAAGTCTAGGGGTGAAATGTACTGATGTTTAACCTACTTTGAAACCCATCAAAAGCACTGGTTGAACTGTTGAAGAGAGAAGTTGGATGAACAGTTATGTGATAAAGCAAATTTAACAAAACATTAAGTATAGAATCTACATGATGGGTATATGGGTGTGCACTGGATAATACATGTTCTACTTTTCTATATATTTGAAATTTGTCATAATAGCATGTTGGAAAAAATTGAGCACTTTCTGGTGCTAGGTTTTGTTCTAGATGTTAGATATTATTCCTGTTTCAGGAGTTCATTGTCTTGGGGTGCCTGGGTGGCTCAGTCGGTTAAGGTCTGCCTTCGGATCAGGTCATGATCTCAGGGTCCTGAGATCAAGTCCTGCAACAAGTCCAGCCTCAGGCTCCCTGCTCAGCGGTGAGTCTGCTTCTCCCTCTCCCTGTGTAGCTCCCCCTACTTGTGCTCTCTTGCTCTCTCCCTGTCAAATGAATAAATAAAATCATGTTTTAGACCTGTTCATTGTCTAACAGGAATTCACTGTCCAGTGTGAAGTAAAGGTGTTTTATATGTACATAGACTTATTAATTAATGTTATTCCCTAAGCTTTTAAAGTAATAGTTTTTCATAAGCTGTAATTTCATGTTTAGAAGTGTACAATTCAGTGTTTTTAGTATAAACACAAAGTTGTGCAACCATCATCACTATCCAATTTTAGAACACTTTCATCACTCTAAAAAGAACATCTCTACCCATTAGTAGTCACTCCCCATTTCCTTCTCTCCCCAGGCCCTGGTTACTAATCTACTGTCTAATTCTATGGAATTGGTTATATGGACATTTCATATAAATGGAATCATACAATGCGTCCCTTTATAACTGGCTGCTTTCACTTAAGATATTTTTAAAGTTCATCATGTTGTAGCATGTATCATTTTTTCTTTCTTTTGTATGACTGAATAATATTCTAGAGTATGGATATATCACAATCATTTATGCATTCATCAGGTGATGGACATTTGGGTTGTTTCACTTTTTGGTTATCACGAATAATGTTGCCATTTAACATTCACATGTGAGTTTTTATATGGACATATTTTATCAATTCTTTTGCATATATACCTTAGAGTGGAAGTGCTGGGTCATATGAGTGGAAGTCCTGGATCATATGGTAATTCTATGTACAATTTTTAAAGGAACTAGGTTGTTTTCCATAACAGCTATACCATTTTACATTCCCACAACCAACATAAAGGTTACAACTTCTCTACAACCTTGCCAACACTTGTCATTATGTGTCTTTTGATTATAGTTACGCCAGTGGCCTTGAAGTGATGTCTCACTGTGGTTTTAAGGAACCATCTTTTAATCTCTGTGTTATTCCACATTACCAATGTTCAGCACATTCAGTAGACTTTAGTAAAAAAGTATAATGAACTGAATAATTTAGGTTAACCCACTAGTATCCTTCAATGAAATATATACTCCATTAATAATGTCTAATTAATTAACTAGGTATCCTCCAATGAAGCACACAGTTAAGTGTAACTATAGTTAAATACAATTACATATAATAACAAAGTATATCTAACTCCGTTGTAACTCTTGGCAAGCCTTTACAAAAAATTAACAATACCACAGTTTATTAGGAAATGTTGATGTTGCATTACCTTAACTTTTATACTGAACATTTATACCTATTAGCAATATTAGTTACTTTTAGAATGTAAAAAGAAAATCACAGTAATATCCAACATGTAAAGAAAAAAAAAATCAAGTAGTGTTAAACAACCACAATAAAATCATCCCATCATATTGGATCACTGCAAAATTCAACCTAATGTTTTAAAGTTTCACAATGGTGAAAACACATATAAACAAATAAACAAATAAAGTTTTTGTTATATTTACCTGTAATGTTTCCTAACATATCTTTATTATGACAGATAGGATCTTCCATTTCTCCATCTTTAAAATTGCCTATTTCCCCATAGTAAAGGGCAATCCCAAGTTGCATTATACGGATAAACATAGGCAGTTGTTGATCTGTGATTGAAAGTTTCAAACTCTCTACTAAAGTATGAACCTGTATTTGAAAAAAACAAACATATCAACAAAAGCATGTTCAAAGGAAGTACCTTGTAACAGAAATGTTCAAAGTGCTAACACCAAAAGAAAAATACCAAAAACACCAACAAAATAGAGAACACCATAAGAGAAAAGTAATGTCTCAAACATTTCCAATACATAAACCAAAATAATTTACTCTAATATCTTAGGAATTAAATTTGCTACAATGACCAATCAACTTTAGATGGAAACTGTACTAAGCCAAATTATATAAGTACAAATAGAAATGATGATAAACTAGTCACACTAGACTTCTAGATAACTTTTCCAGAAATAAATTTATGTAACCAAAATATCAACTCCATAGTATGAAGAATATGACAGCACTACCCCCAAAATCAGAAAGATGTGTCACACCAAGAATAAAAGTTTCATAATGTCATTTTAATAAAATCTTAATCACCCTTTCCAGCTTTATTAGCCAAAAAGAGTACATACACATTCTAAAAGCCTACGTCAAGTGAGAAAATTACTAACATTACAACTACAGAAGTATGAACATAATAAAATTTTGTCAAATATTGAAAACCAAGCAACATACATGTTCAGAAAAGTTTCCCAAACAAGTTTTAATAGATTTAAATAGGACATAAAATTTGTACCATGAATCAGCTTTAATAAAGAAATGAGATTAATTACTAACAAATAGTATATGTAGCAATCAAGGTTATCCTTATAGAAAGACATTAATGGAATATAAACATAGTCTCAGTGTAATGTTCCCTGATGTTATATAAACATGGAATAAAACCAATTAAGCCATAAAGTCAAGTCTCTTGGAAGGTTTATTTTGACTTCCAAATCTCTTGGAAGGTATTTGATGGTTTAGGAAACATGAAAAAGTAATAGTAATCATATTTTTAGGGTTAAAGGCACAAAAATTTGTATTTGAAGGGGAAGAAAACTGCAAAAGGCTATATTTGAGTACAGTTTTCTTAAAACTGACCTAAAAATCATACAATGAACAGACCAAGAAAAGGTAAGAAAAAGGTTGGTAGGAAGAGGGGAGAGTGTGCAATGCAGGCCTGTCAAGATCTTAATTTGGTATTTCTCTACCACATCCTTTTAAAATATTGTATGGCACCAATAGCACCAGTGAAAGGCCATCTCAGCTGAACCAGGACCAGAAAAGGACCTTTATATACATATATTATATATACATATAATATACACAAACATACACATTTAAAATATATATTTTATATATAGTAGATAGATCAAAGTATCTTTAAAATCAGTAAGATTAATCCCTAAGAGAAAAATGGACAAAGAACCCCCAGTGGATTTTTCAGAGAACAATTGGCCAGTGAACATATTTTTAAAAAATCTAACTTCAGGGGTGCCTGGGTGGCTCAGTGCATTAAAACTCCACCTTCGGCTCAGGTTATAATCTCGGGGTCCTGCGGGCTCTCTGCTCAGTGGGGAGCCTGCCTCCCCCTCTCCCTCTGCCTGCCTCTCTGCCTACTTGTGATCTCTGTCAAATAAATAAATAAAATCTTTAAAAAAATTCTAACTTCACTAACAGATGTTAATTAAAATAGATCTTAACAAGTTGTCAATTTTTTTAACATGATCATATTTAAAGATAGGAATCCTCCTTAATGCTCATGAACATATACACTGGTTAAATTTTTCTGGAAACAATTTTGCAATATAGAACACAGGCCTTAAAAAAATTTAAGCCCATTAATAAGATATTTGCAGTTACCAAAATCTTTCCAAAGGAGTTAATCAGAAAAATGGTCAAAGATTTAGGTCAGACTTTCTTTGCTCTAAAAACTTTTTTTTAAAAGTAAATTTTCAAAAATAGGGGAAATGTTACATATGTAACCATATAACCTGTATCTCAGATGACACAAACCCTAAGACATATTTGTCCCAACAGATAGAAAATTATAAAAAGCCAACCCAAAATATAAATTTAAAAACCATTTAAATATATGTGAGAGGCTTAAATGAATAATTACAGTATCTGGAATATTCTGGGAAATCCCTTCTTTTTGAGGTGATGAGGTTAACCATGTGTTTTTAATATATACTTCTAGAAGAACAATAGATCTAACTCAAAATGGCAAATCTTACACCACAATGGTATTAATAAAAAAACTCAATTTTATTTCAGTTGAACATAATGGTACCTCACATTTGGTGATTACCAGGGTCAAAAACCCCATGTCAACAAACTTACTTAATATTAAGATACTTTTTAGGATGATACATCATGGCTAATCAATTTTGAGAATACAAACTTATATGCCAACACTAAGTTTCCCACAAATTCATTTATTTTTACTCTCCTCTAATTTAGCCACATTCTAGAATGTATAATTACATTTGTACTAAAGATCAGTAAGTTTATTTTATACTGCAAGGCATACACACATCCATTACTTGCTTTCAAAATATATCTTGAATTTACCCTTAATGTTCCCCAATGTTCCTAGCAGGCACAAGGTGAAAGAAGGAAAGTAAGCCCATTATCCTGAGTCAGAGGCATCAATACCATTGAATTGATATTTCTCTATTCTTATCTTTGGCAAAATAGCTAATTCAAAAATAGAAGGAAAAAGTAAAAGAATTTCAATAAATTGATGTGCATTGTAGACAATGGGGAGAAAACTGGAGCACTGATGACTGAAGTACTACCAAAGAAAAATAAGTGGATTTCATGAATAAATATACAGTATAGCTACATAAAAGAGAAAGTGTTACATGTTTTTTAAAAAGACAGTATTAAAAAATAAGTATACATCCATATACAACCGGGCACAGTCAATACCTATGTTCAGACTCAGGGGCAGCTCTTCCATTATAGCACTTTAGTGTTCAAAGGCATGAAACTTAACAATAAATATTCATTCCACATTAAAATTTAGTTATTAACAAGATCAAAAGCTACTGTGTGAATTCTTTTTCAAAAACTGATACACAAATAGAGGTTTAGAAAACTGTTACACAAGGAAAGAAGCAGGATTTACATTAAGAGACTAACTATTCACGACGAAAATACACTCCTATTCCGATATCTTGTTAGAACAAACTTGCACATTACCTAAAAAATTCCTATAGGCTAAGATTTTAATTACATTCTAATTCCATAGATCAAAAGCTAAAATTTCCTGAGCCAATAAACTAAGATACTAGATCAGCATATTAAGCCTTACAAAATTATCAAAGGAAGAGGGACAATAACTATACTTAAAGACCATCTTAAATTAATTATAAAGATTGAAATATACATTGATATTCAGTCCACTATGGGTATAATTACACTTTTCATTGGATTTCCTCTATTCATTTAAGAGAGAAAAAAACATGAATAAACAACTGGACAAAGTATAAAGCAAACTACAGTTCCAGGGAGAAAAAAAGTCCCCAAAATTTCCCTAGTACAACACACAATGCAGAAAGTTTTAAGATATAATAAACAATATAACCTAAAATTATAAATAGGAATAAAACTCTTGCAAAAACTAATGGTATATATTTTTATGAGGTTAATTTCTTCTTTAATAGCACCTACAAGAACCAATAAACAAAATAGAGACATGCAACTCAACTACTAGAAAAAGAAACACCTACTTTAATAACAGATGGCATCTTGGAATTTAGGTTATCATATGTGAAATGCAGACGAGTTCTGAAGGAACATTTATACAATAAAGGATCCTGGTAAAATTCTATTTTACCACTAGCGTTTCGCTTATCAAGACAAACCGTACAGTCAGAAAAATTGATAACCTTTCTCAGCACCAGATCAGTTGCTAAAAAAAAAAAAAATTAAGTAAAAAGTTAGAGAAAAAAGGCAACCATTTTTATCAGTACAAATAGTAAGATTAATAGAGCATTTAATACATGATGCCAGATTCCATACAAAGAATTTCTCATTTATTATTTAAATCCTCCAATAACCTTATGAAATAGACACAAAAATTCCCGTTGCAAGTAGGAAGAATCAAAGGACAAAGAAGTGAAATAGCTTCTCCCCAATTTGCTTGGTATCTAACTCAAATTTAAGACAAAATTTATGAAAAATGTGCTATATTTTGCTATCTGCAATGAGATACCAAATAACTTAAATATAATTCTTGAGAAACCACATTAAAAATAACATTCTGGGGGCGCTCAGTGGGTTAAAGCCTCTGCCTTCGGCTCAGGTCATGATCTCAGGGTCCTGGGATCGAGCCCCATATCTGGCTCCCTGCTCAGTGGGAAGCCTGCTTCCTCCTCTTTCTGCCTGCCTCTCTGCCTACTTGTGATCTCTGTCAAATAAATAAATAAAATCTTTAAAAAATAATAACATTCTGAGCAGGAGTCATTCATTTAATATCTTACACTAAAAAACTTACACAGCTTCTCTAAACCTGTACTCTCCAGTAGTAGCCACCAGCGATACGTGGCTATTTAAATTTATATATAAGTTAAAGTTATATTTAAAAATATTTCAATTCCTTGGTAACATAAGCAACATTTTAAGTCAACACCCATATGTGGCTAGTAGCTACAGTACTAGACTGTAAAAATATAAAACATTTGCATCACCCAGAAAATTCTAGTAGATATCACTGCTCTAAGTAATTGATGAAGAAATTACCACATTACCAATAACAGTATAGTTTGTTTTCAAGGGAATAAAAATGAAACAATTACTGGTAAAATATCAAACTAGAAAATGAAAACTTTAGCAAACGAGAAATTTCTTTGCTAACTAATAAGCAATTCCTACATAAATATTAGGCTCAAATCTACCACAATTTACATGGTATATAAAATAAATGATTCAGTTACTGATATATTTGTGTACATGTATGTAATAACAGAACTAGAAATGAAAGAAACACACTAGATATTTCCTTTCCCCTCTTTATGATAATAATTTACTGAGTGTTTGCTATCAGATAATACACCAAATCTTTTCCCTCTGCTATCTTTTAATATTTACACCCCCTGTTTAAAAGATGAGAAAACTGAGGCACAGTAAGGGGAAATAGTTTAATGTTAGTTTATAAAGGACAGAGCGGTCATTCAAACTCTGGCAACCTTACTTGAGTTCATGTTTTTACCTATTATGCTATGAGAACATAAAGTGGTCTATATTTTGAGGGCATTCTAGAAAATTATCATTCACTGACAAAGGAAATTATTAAAGCTTTGAGATTATTTTTCTTAAACACTAACTATAATAACTACCTTTTAAAAACTTACATAATGAATTCTAGTTCTGGTACTTACTTTAGATAATGTGCTGCATTTTATTCTGAACATGGGGATAATAACTATGTCTACCCAATTCTGGAGCACTCTGGAAAATGATCTGGCATTATTTGAAAATATGAAAATTTGCTGTCCTGCCATCTAACAAACCCCACTCCTAAGTATATGTCCTTAAGAAATGCTTATACATATGCATCAAAATGTATGTACAAAGATTCCTAAAAGCACTGTCTGTAATAGCAAAAATCGGGAAACATCCCAAGTGCCCATCATCAGAACAATTAAGTTCTGGCATACTTAAACAGTAGAATATTATTCTTAAGTAAAAATAAGTGATCTATAGCTACATGAAACAATATAGAAAAATATTAAAAGCATGACACTGATTGAAAACAGGAAACTTTTGAGATTCTACTCAAACCTCAAGTTCCCAACACAGAGCATACTATTTTTACAAAGTTCAAAATACATGTAATGTATTATTTATGTATAACCCACATCTGATACTTTTTTATTGAGGTAAAATTCATGTAACATAAAATTAACAAGTTAGGGGCACCTGGGTGGCTCAGTCCTTTGAGAATCGAATCTGCTTTGGGCTCAGGTCACGATCCCAGGGTCCTAGGATCAAGCCCCGAGTCGAGCTCTCTCCTCCGCTGGGAGTCTGCTTCTCCCTCTGTCCCTCCCCCTGCTCATTCTCTCTCTCTTGCTCTCAAATAAATAAAATCTTATAAGAAATTAACAATTTAAAGGGTACAACAGTGGCATTGAGTATATTGACAATATTAAGCATCCATCACCACAATCAATTTTAAAACTTTTTCAACAAGTCAGAAAAGAAACTCTACCCTTGAGCTATGATCCCTCCAATCCCCTCCTTGCCCTCCCTACTTCCCAATCCTGAGACAGTCCCTAATCTACTTTCTGTCTCCATAGATTTGTACAGTTCATAAGAGGAATCCTACAATATATTACTTCTCCGTCTGGCTTTTAAAAACTTAGAGGAAAGGTGCTCATTATACTATTATATAACAAAATATGGGACCTAAATCTTTGTAAGTATCAAATGTTGCATTAAAAATAAAAGAGTAAATAATAGTAACTATCTCAAAAGGTAAAGGATTAAAACCAGATAATGTAAAAAGCATAGCACCAGGCCCAGCAGTTAACAAGAACAAGTGAAAGAAACTATTTTTGCTGTTTTTATCACCACCCTTATCATGAACTTTCATGTGGTATGATACTTGATTTTCTTAAATACATTAGCACATTGGTAGTAATGATAACTCACATTTTACAAAGGATTCACCCAAAGTTATACTAAGTAGAGGTGGAGGGAAGACTCAAACGAAGACGCCCTAACTCCAACCCACAACTCTAATTCACTATAATTTCCCAAAGTAATGTTTACATTAGTTTTATAATAAACTGTAGATGAAATTTCTTCCCATAAAATGTCAACACATTCATTCAATCCTGCATTACCCAGTTCTGCTTGTTTTCCATTTTCCTTAATGTTTTCTTATGGTCTTTGTATGGAATATTTTTACCTCAGAGGATGAGAGGGAGGCATTAATAATGTCTCAGAAACAATGCTTGGAACTTTGCATATGACCTGATTAATGCCTCACAACAAAACAGTGAGATCAACATTATTCTTCATTTTAAAACATAATGACTAAGGGGCACCTGGGCAGGCTCAGTCAGTAGACCATAAGACTCTTAAACTCAGGGTCATGAATTCGAGCCCCATGTTGGGCGTGGAGCCTACTGTTTAAAAAAAAGTAAAGACTGAAGCTTAGAGAACACACAAAAATAAGACTGCATCAAATTCTGCAGTTTCTAGTTATATGCCTACACTAAGCAAGTTAAGTAAGCTTAAGACTAAATTTCCTTTCGCTTTCCTTTAAGTAAGACTTAAGATGAGCAGTAAATATATAAGCAAATGAGAAAGAATGAGAAAATAAATGTAAAAATTTTAACAGCTCATTTTCTGAGCACTATGTACAAGATACTTTTATAAATGCTTTCAGTACATTAATGTATTTAATAAAATAACTATAAGAAAGCTCCTATTTTACCACCATTTTACAAATGAAGAAACTAAAAATGGTCAAGTAACTCACCTAAGGTCATATAGCTCTACTCAGTGGGACAACCAGGTTCCAAACTCAGGTCGTCTAACTTTAGTGCCCACACTGTTAACAAATACATACCCTGGCAAGTCACAGATAAAAGGTGCTCACAATAGACTACTCACTATATTTTCTTTTCTTCTTTTTGTTTTTAAAGATTTTATTTACTTATTTGACAGAGAAAGAGAGCATAAGCAGGGGGCACAGGCAGAGGGAGACGCAGACTCCCTGCTGAGCTGGGAGCCTGAAGCACGACTCAATCCAGGCACCCTGGGATCACGACCTGAGCCAAAGGCAGACACTTAACTGACTGCGCCACCCAGGCGTCCCTCCTCACTATATTTTCAAAAAATGTCCACTCCTTAGCCTATCAGAATATTTATCAACAAATATTAGGATTTATTAATATATCTTCTGACAAAAGCAGTATCTCCTTCACAGCAGTATTTTCAATGCTTAACAGTGCCTACCATTTAAAACATAAAAAAATAGTAATAAATAAATGGTAGTTACTAAAATTATATTACTTAATAGTTCTTTTAATATAAGCAGAAGGAGATTACAGCATGTAATACTCAAAAGAGGTTAGGATTATTCAGAAGTCCCAAATATGCTCTAAAATATACAAACCTAAAACATAAATCAGTCAGATACATTATTTTGCCAATACCAAGCACAAAAGCAATGTGTTCCTTTTCCTCCTTCAAATACGTTAAAAATTTTAACTATTTTTATTACTACAAACCCACTGCACTGTAAAATGTTATGTAATACACTTGAAACATGCGTATGGTGGCTAAGGAAGAATAAAAATTAAGAACATTAAAAATGGAGTCTGAATTTCTTAACCTGAGGGTCTATTAAACCCCTACAGTTGTATGCTAATTTTTTTAAAGATTTTATGTATTTGGAGAGAGAGAGAGAGCATAAGAGCAGAGCGAGGGGCAGAGGGAGGAGACTCCCCACTGAGCAGGGATCCTGATGCAGACCTCAATCCTGGGACTCCAGGATCATGACTTGAGCCAAAAGCAGATGCTTAACCAACTGAGCCACCTAGGCATCCTGTATGCTAAATTTTATATATGTTCATTTTGGTAGGTTGAGGATAAAGCTCTCATCAAATTTATCAAAAAGCCAGTTGATCCACAAAAAGTTTAGAAACCAAGACAACTATTTCAATAATGGAAAAATCTATAATTTTCTTAATATTTACTCACCAGAAATATCCATGAATGCACGATCCCATAATTCACCTACTGTATAGCACTCTGCAGAAGTGATATTGACTGAAAGAACAATATCATCTTCAACATATTTTAGTATGAGATTATTTATAACAATATTTACATTATTTACAACTCGTCTAATCAGACTCTGCACATAACCTATAAAATAGAAAAAAAAGGATTCAATTAGCCATAAGTCTGTAAGCAAAGAATTATTCTTAAAATGTTACTGAACTTAATGCATATGATAGGTGAGTATCATTTAGCATATTTTGCAAAGAGGAAACAGTCAGGTAGACAGGCTTGCAAAACTGACACAGCTAATAAGTAGCAGATCCACCCCCAAAAACCATTACCAAGTTCTATATAAGGAAGTGTTCGTGTACTAAGAGAAAACACAGAAACTATACCTTTTTAATAACATAATACCAGATCCCAGTCAATGATAATCCTACATTCAGTACTTGTCTGGTTTCTGGCTATTTTAAAAACATTTTCCCAATGAAACAATGTTACTATGTGCTGATTATACAACATATTAGAAGGGTTGCGTCTTTAAGTTTCTTTTTGAGCCATCTTTTCTTTCTACTTTAAATAGCCATAAAAATATTCAAAAGTTAGGCTGGGAGGAAGAAAGGTAGGAGAAACACGACTATCACAATGGATTCAAGTATTTCCACTTATAATATTGAAGCAGGGTAGAGGAAAGAATAAGAATTAGGAAAAAAATGTAGACAATTTAGAAACAGAGACAACACAATTAAAAGAAGACAAAAGAGGGCGCCTGGGTGGCTCAGTGGGTTAAAGCCTCTGCTTTCGGCTCAGGTCATGATCTCAGGGTCCTGGGATCGAGGCCCGCATCGGGCTCTCTGCTCAGCAGGGAGCCTGCTTCCTCCTCTCTCTCTGTCTGCCTCTCTGCCTACTTGTGATCTCTCTCTCTCTCTGTGTCAAATAAATAAATAAAATCTTTAAAAAAAAAAAAAAAGAAGACAAAAGAAAAGTAGGGAAGAATTAAGAAAAGCATAATGTGAGCCCAGGGAAATAAGAATAAACAAATAGTTAAAAAAATAATAAAAGAACTAATGAACATTGTTTCTTACCACAGCTTGCCTAAAATCTCCAAAATTTTCTTTTAATTTTATGCTACTATGGGATACTCCATATTCTCAGAAGCTTCTCACACAATAAATGTGTACACAGACACATTAGTAAGGAATTTAATTGAAAATATAAATAAAAAACAAACAGCATTTTAAGAAAACACAGGAGAAAAAGATGAAAAACTTCACTTGATTCAAGTGCATTTCCCACTACAAAACTTATTTTAAAAGTAATTAAAATTTTAGCTATTTCATGAACTGCTTGTATTCAGAACTTAACTGGCAAAACAGAATCAATTTCTGTCAGCAACTGAGTCTTAACACCTATACTAAAGCCGGCTGAGAGGAAGCCTATTTAAATCCATTCAACCATAACACCTTTGCAAAAACCAACTCTTTCATTCATTCCCAAAGGATACATATAGGAAAGAAATGTAAAACAACTAAGTTCAACTTTTTCTCTTATGTGTAAACTTTTAGCAGCTTTTAGAATGCCAATTATCATATGCTACAAAATTAACATATAAAATATCAATAAATTTAAGGTAATAAATACTCTTTCATGAGAGTAGACACTAAAACAATGCTTAACAAATTAAGCTTCGAAAAGAAATTTTAAAAATCAAAAGTTTTCAATCTTGGAATGTATATCCCCCGTGCTATTACTACTCAACACAGATGTTAAAAATAAAAATAAAAATAAACATCCTGCTTTTAAGAAGTCAAGAAACATGACTAATATTGGTTTTCCTATTTCTGAAAAACGTGTCATCAATAAGGAATCCATAGAAACCTCTTTAGAGTTGGGCGCCTGGGTGGCTCAGTGGGTTAAAGCCGCTGCCTTCGGCTCAGGTCATGATCCCAGGGTCCTGGGATCGAGGCCCGCATCGGGCTCTCTGCTCGGCAGGGAGCCTGCTTCCTCCTCTCTCCTCTCTCTCTGCCTGCCTCTCTGCCTACTTGTAATCTCTCTCTCTGTGTCAAATGAATAAATAAAATCTTTAAAAAAAAAAATACTCTNATAAAAAAAAAAAAAAAAAAAAAAAAAAAAAAAAAAAAGAAACCTCTTTAGAGTTCATGACTTTTTATTACCTTCAAAAGAAAAAATAACTCTTGGAAGATAGAACTGGAGAAAATATTAAATGCAAAGTAATAAAAACATAATACTGTAAATGTATTTTAACCAACAGAACACTACTAATGGATTTTTTATTTTTTAGTATTTTCCCTCAGTTTCTCATTATAAAACTAGCATACAAGTTGAGATGAAGAAGCCAATTCGCCAAAAAATAAAACATTAAAGAATAAAATATCTAAAAAGCACTACTCCCACAGACTACATCTCCTTATTAAAAATGCAACACCAAAGTAATTGTAACCAACCAAAGGAAAAAATGATACACTATCTCTCCAACCCTCCATAATAACTTAGTTCTAAATAAGCTATAGAAGAGTGTCAAACAGCAGATCTACTAGCTCTCATCACTAAATATTTAGATAGTCCCTGAGAGTATATCTGTTCAGATGATATAACAGTAATCCAGGTTTATTCCCTAAGCATGCTGAAAAGCATCTGAAAATGCACTCTGGATAAGAACCTACAAGAAGTCATACTGGATGGCTCTAAAACAGCCACCCGTTTCTAATCAAACTTTCCAGAAATTCCTATCATTATCCAACTCTCTCCCACCCATAAACCCCATTCCTCCAGACATACCCATCTATGCCCACAAGGCCAGATAAAACACAATGAACTCTCACGGACTTTGCTCATACTCTTCCTTCAGTTTCGAGTACCCTTTGTCCATTCTCCTTGTTACAGGCCCAGTATAAATGTCTCTCTCCCCCACAGCCTCTTTTCCAATGTCCCCCAACCTACACAACATTAAGAAGATTGTCTCTACTACTTTCCTTGGGCTTATGTTACTTCTGGATTTGTGTATGTTTATACAGAATTATCTTATCTGTTAAACTATGAATTCCTAAAGGAAAAGTGAATGGAGTAAATCGAAGGGGAAGATGAAACATGAGAAACTATGGACTCTGAGAAACAGAGGGTTATGGGGGGGCGGGCAGAATGGGTGAGACTGGTGGTAGGTATTAAGGAGGGCACATATTGCATGGAGCACTGGGTGTGGCGCATAAACAATGAATCTTGGATCACTGAAAAAAAAAAACATACATACATACTATGAATTCCTAGAGGGCAAAGACTAGAACGTATTTATTTCCTTCATATTCTTAAATGAAAAGATGTGTTATCAATTTTGGTTACAAAGAGACAACATCTACAATCTATTTATCTTAATGTCACTGGGAAGCCAAGCTGCTCAAAATCAAATTCCACGGTTTACCACTTGGTTACCATAGCTAAAAACATTTTGGTATAGTTTTGGTGTAAATTTGAGGGTTATGCAACATCACATAGGCAACTTATGCTCAAGTAATTAAAAGTGAAGTTCTTTGTAATGCTCTTGGCTTTTTTGAAAGGTCAAAACTATGTCAAAATAAATTTTTTTAAAAGGTTAAGAACAAGGATTCCTTATTGTCAATGCAGTAGAGGGATTCAATAAAACATAAATTAAAAAAGCATCCATCAAGTTTGGTAACTAGAAGGTAACTTAGGGAAGTTACTGTGGGAGCTAAGAAAAACTGCGGTGAGTGGACAATACGATTAGTATTATTATTTTGATGGTCACAAAAGCTCTAAACTAAATAAGAGGAAAAAAGAAGTTTAAGTACTGACAGGAAAGGATGCAAAATTACCATTATACGAAGATGACTATTTGTTATACAGAATATTCAAAAGACACAATCGAATACTTATCAGCTAACAAAAAGTAAAAATTAAGCTTTCCTATGTAATAAAGTGACGAAAAGAAAATAAAATGGTAGGGGGAATAAAAGGACTGTCATAGGGGAAAAAAGAGAGAAAAAGGCAAACCAAGAAACAGATTTTTTTTTTTTTTTTTTGCCCCAGGAGTACAGGTCTGTGAATCATCAGACTTACACCTTTCACAGCACTCACCATAGCACAAACCCTCCCCAATGTCCATAACCCATCCACCCTATCCCTACCCTCCCACCCCCCAGTAACCCTTAGTTTGTTTCGTGAGATTAAGAGTCTCACCATAAGAAACAGACTCTTAACTATAGAGAACAGACATGGTTATCAGAGGAGAGGTGGATGGACAGGCTAAATAAGTGATGGGAATTAAGAAGCACACTTATGATGAGTACTGGGTGATGTATGGAAGTGTTGAATCACTGAATTGCACACCTGAAACTAAGAGTACACTGTATGTGAACTAACTGGAATTTAGAAGAAAACTTTAAAAATTATAATCCCAATTAACAATCAAATGTATGATAGCACTTTCCATCTATAATAGTTTTAAAGACATGTTTAATAACAAAGACTGAATTAAACCAAAAATGTGCTTGAAAGAAAATACTGTTAAACTTTTCACAGGGTAATTTGGCTACACATGCCAAAACCCTAAAATTATTCACAAATTTGCATTCTATAAATAGATGGGAATTTCTCCTAAGGAAATAAAAAGAGGTGTGTGCAAAGATGTTTGTTAAAGCATTTTAAAAAACTGACAATAAAAGTTAACCTAAAATATCAAAAAAAAAAGGCTGGTTAAATAAATTACGGAAGAGTTACACTATATAATAAATGCCAATGATTGAAATAACAATGTAAAAACATTAATGTCCAAGAAACAAGATCCTAACATTAAAAAACGCAAGTTACAAAAGAAAAATGTGTGTATTTGTATGCACACATATATGCATGCAAGCACACAGAGTCTCTAAAATATTCTATGTCAAAATGTCAACAGGTTCCACTTCTGGATGAGATGAAGTAAGCATATTCCACCCTGTTTGTCCCACTAAATGTAGCCATAAAAACCTGGAAAGAATGTATGGAACAACTACTTTTGGACTCTGAACATAAACAGTAAGCATAAGAGGGGACACTTTAGAATGAAAATCAGAGCTTACAAAGATATAACAATAAAATGGCAGAGATAAATTCAAACTTATCAGTAATTATTGTCTAATTTAATTGTGCTGAGGCCAGAGAGGATGGTCTTTATGACAGTGCTTCTTTGAAATCTGTCAAGGCTTTCTTTTTGACCAAGTCTTTTACAATGTCTATAGGTGTCTACAGTGTGTATTAAAAGAATGTATACTGTCTTATCTGCTGGGTGCAGAGTTTTACATGTACCTACGAAAATAATCTTAGTGATTTTGATATTCAAATGCCTAGTTTGGGGATTTTTTGTTTTCTTGATCACATTTGATAGCCAAGTTGTTAGATGCATACAAAATCATCATATTATTTTGGGGAAAACTGTACCTGTTATAATTTAGTATCTATTACACATATCCATTAATGCTTTTGCCTTAAGGTTCATTTTGCCTGGTTTTTATGCTGTAAAGACAGATTTTTTGTATAGTATTTATCTGTTATGCTATTTCATATCCCTTCATTTTCAATCTTTCCTGAATGCCTATGATACCTGTGTGTTTTGGAACCCACACACACCTGGATATAACCAATCCTTCCTGTTAGTATCCAAAAAATATTACTTGTACTTCCTTAGAGCTCCCCTTGGCTTTGGCTTTGCAATGTTGTTAGTAGTTTAAAAACTCCTAGATTAAGCAGTTCATTCTTTAACTGCAAATATAGCCTTCAATGAGCCACTCTAACATGCTCTCATTCACACAGAAAGATTTAGGGAATTGAACAGCCTGCAGTAAGCAATATTTTGAAATTCAATCTAATTAGAATGAAATATAAAAGCTCTCCAATTATCATCTTTTCTATAATAAAATAAGGTTAGTGACATAATAGTTTTAAGCATACCCTACTTTTAAAAGGATCAATATATCAACATATTAAAGAATACCTGGATATCAGAAATGACTGACCATACATGAATATCTTGTGCTTCCCCTTCCAGATTGTAGAATTATTACTGAGATAAAGATGTCTAAGCCATACATAATGTCCATGCAAACAGTTTTCCTCAGTGAAATTTGAGCAGAACATGTGTCACTTCCAGCATGGGAGGATTAAGAGGTAAAAAGGTCTTCTCCAGACTGTCCTCTTGGAAAGGCCGAAAGCAATTAAATTCAAAGTCTGGCCTAGGGCACAGCAGTCTCCAAAAAAAAAGAAGCCTAGGGGCACCTGGGTGGCTCAATGAGTTAAGTGTCTGACTCTTGATATCAGCTCAGGTCTTGATCTCGGAGTCATGAGTTTGAGCCCCATGTTGGGCTCCATGCTGACTGTAGAGCCTACTTTAACAAAACAAAACAAAACAAAACAAACAAAAAAAAGCCTGGGCTTGTGGTAGAATACAGTCTTTGTACTGGTACATAAAGAAAACAACACTTTTTTTTTTTTTTT
>LNAC01000064.1:4227416-4290254 GCA_002007465.1 Ailurus styani
CCTACCCCCCACGACCCCCCACCCTGCCCCTCAAGTTCCTCATATCAGAGAGATCATATGATAATTGTCTTTCTCTGATTGACTTATTTCGCTCAGCATAATACCCTCCAGTTCCATCCACGTCAAAACAACACTTTTGTTAGGTTAATGCTAACTCCTGGGAACTTAACCAGTGGGTTAATAAGACCTACACAATGTGTCACTGTTACCAGGAAAAAAAAAAAGCGTCCATGTTAATGGAAGATATTAAAACAATAAAAGCATAAAAAACATAAGATGTGAAATGCCTTTCTTTTTCATTTGCCATAAGATCTTCTCTAATCTTATATGTTCCAGAAAGGAAAGTGATTAGATAACTTTAAAATCTTTTGGTCCCCCTGACACAGACAGAAAGGAAATGATTATGCTATCTTCTACAACAAGACATTGCCATTCTTGGCTCAATTTCCTGAGAGGATATATTACAAATATTCCTAAATTAGTTCATTTACTCTCCAATTATTATTAAAATCCCTTTCAAGATATTTTTCAGAAAGCCAAGCGCTACAGTCTAACATGGCAATCATTCAAATATACACACACATCACACACAAACTATAATCTTCCATTTCGTATTCAATATTTTCTGCAGAAAAAAATTTTCACTGAATGACTACTAACTTAGTACTACTATCTCTCCTCATGTATATCAAAATACCTGAGTTTCCATTTTCTTATCCACAAAATGTGGGCTAGATCAGAGGCTTAGCTGGGGCCTAGAGACAGACTTCAGCAAGAATGTGAATACCTGAAGGTACGTGCAGTTTCAAATGTGCATATGTGGGTCTACAACATTGTCAACGGATTTTCAAAGGGTCCATGTCCCCAGAAAGATAGACTGCTAAACCAGAAAATCTCCAAGTAGCTTCTTATTTCACAGTTCAACGACTATGACTCTGATTATTGAAGTCTGAAGAAAACACTGTGATTTTGTGCAATTCAGTTTCTGTGCAGTGTAGCAAACATATAAATGCCTATTATATACCAGACATTATTTAGATCAGGGGCTGGCAAAACAAGGTCTTTGCCATCTATTTTTATAAATAAATTTTTATTGGAACACAGGCACGATACATTAGTCTATCATTTATGGTTGTTTTCATGTGAAATCAGAAGAATGGAATAGCTGCAACAGAAAATATACAGCTTGCAAATCCTAAAATATTTAATAACTGGCCCTTCACAAAGCAGGTCTTTTGTCCTCTTTACTAGATGGTGATCTAAGATGACTAATTCATAACTTCAGACCCAGTAGGCAACATGGTTTTTAAAGTTTACCTACATCCTAAATATTTCTATTAAACTGTATATATGTATATCATATACATATATGCTGAGTAAAAAGGCAAAAAAGAAAAGGAAAGAGGTAATTATATGACAAAACCAAGAAAGAGAAGCCATGCAATGGAAGACAAAGTTTCTCTGAGCTTCCTAACAAATAGAATTTTTTTTAAATGAGTAAATATTTAATAAGAAATAAAACAATTAAAAGACCCTGAATAAATTAAAGGACAATATCCTTTAAAGTTATTTTAGATAAAATGACCTTTAATAAAAGCCAAAGGCTGTATGCTTCAGAGAGCAAAGAAATGAATAATCCAGCTGTCTAAGTTAGAAGCAGTCTCACTTTACAGAAATAAAATGCAGAGAATGTGAAGGAAAGCATGAATAAATAAATAAAATATCCTTAAACTTTCTATGTAGGAATTATCAGCATATTTTACAGGATATGCTAAACCCACAATTCAAAACTGTTAGCAGTAATCAAAGGTCCTAGCCCACAGACCACTGACTGAAAGAGAACATATATACTTCAAATCACAAACACTTTTGAACCCTCTCTCCCAGGAAGAAATATTATATTGTAACTCAACACAAGTACACACACATGCACAAGTTTCTTCACTAATAACTTTACTTATGCCTTTATGCTAGGAGGTTTTCTGTTCTTTGCCATATATTTTAAACGCTAGCTATGACCCACTAAATTGCTTTTCCAATGCACTAATTGGTCAAGACCCATAATTTGATAAAAGACTGTTCTAGATACCAAGAAAAGAGATAGCAAAGAACATATAAGATATTGACTTATATTCTTTCTATATTCAAGAGCCACCAACCTTCAAGGGTGTAGAACAAATGACTACTGGCGACACCAAAACTGTTCTCAAAAAGCATCTCTAGATCTATGTAAATGCTCAAACTTCAAAATTCTAACCACAGCCATGTCTTTGCCCTAGAAAATTTTGAGACCAGAAATTCATCTCTACCAAAGAAGAACCTTAATATGGTTCCCAGGCAGGATAAGGAGTCCTCAAATAACCGTATGAGTCAACTTTTAAATAAAATGATTTACCATTATCCAGCTGGATTCTCAAATTATCCTTTTTTTTTTCCCTTTGGCAAGATTAACTTTAACTGCTCTACTTCCCAGTAATTGCCCAACAAGTTCAGTTACTTCCTAAATCAACTCCTTCACTGTGATTTATGTCAGCATAAAAAAGGATACTAGTCCTCCTGTTAGGTAAGGCAGGAAAGCACATGTTAATCCAAACGCTACCTCAAGTAGTTAAGAATACAGTTCTGTTTCATGCCTCTAAAAACAGGATTTTTTGGTTATGTTTATGTTTTTATGGTTTTATACATTATGCTCCCAAAAATAGACCAATTTTTCCAATTCTGATTATCAATTTAAATGCTTATAAAAGCTCTAAAGAATCTTTTGAAAGTACATGCAGGTTAGCCAACAGGTTTTTATCTGTGAAATCAACAACGAACAAAAGCTTTAAATTTATCTTATTTATTAAAAGAAAAAGTAATGTTACAAGACTCAACAGTTAAACCTAAAACTGATTACTCTTTGCCAGATTACTGATGGCAAGAATTCAATACAATGAGCTGGTATAGGAAGTTTTGAGGATATGCAGTCAGAAATTTGGAGGTAAAGGGGTTGCCCATTTAATAAATAAGAACAAGTTACAGTTTAATTTATACTTTGATTCCCCAAGAATTTTTTCCTAAGGAGTTAAGTAATAAGAAAAAATTTAGAAAGTTCTGGAACAATCACACCACTCTAAGGAGAATTAGAAACATTCAGAAGTAAGTTACCTTCTTTTGGCACCTTCTTCAGCAATTCTATAGCAATTAATCTATTTAAAGCCAGAGGGATTACAAGACTTGTTAAGTTCAGAAGAATATAAAGCATCGGCAATAATATCAATACAATGCTACTTTAAAACAATTCAAATGTAACTTAGAACATACCTGAGGGAGAATGGCTATGAAATGATTTACCTAACTCAAGTCTCTTAGTAGATGGTACCATATGCCTGGCAAAACTTAACTAAGTTAAAACCAACAGAAAGCCTACAAACTTATGGCACAGAAAACAAATATGTACCAATGTCAACTATACCTCTGAGAAAAAGAAATAACTGATGAATAAAATCAAAAGAGAAATGACTGATAAAAACAACCCCTAACAGTAAAAAAGGCAGCAATGCACTCTGGCCACAGAGCTGACATGTCATGATCATGTTATTCTTCTTCATTAAATAGTTACTAAGAAACTGTTCTTTGTAAGTCACTACTATTTCAGGTAAATAAAAATTTTAGGGAATGAAAGAGATGGTTACAAAATTCTGTGATCCTGTTGATGAATTCTATAGTTTCCTGAAACTCAGGACAATCTAGTGTCTTTTCTACTTATCAAGCAGCAAAGGGAACAAAGAGAATACTAGTCCTCCTGGTTAGGTAAGGCAGGAAAGTGAGAGTAGTCACTGCAAAAGCAGAGGCATGTCTTTGCTTGGCCAGGATGTAAGAAAGAAACTTAAACAAACCTGCAGCAAAAGAGCATCAAAATTTGAATGAAAGACATTTGAGGGCTCTGGACTCAATCTGTTCTTATGTCATGAAGGAAATACACATACACATATAGTCCAAGTATTTTATGACACTAAATACTGAACGTATACAAACTACAACAACGATTAATAACAAATGAAATTTTGGTTTTACCAAGCTCATTAGAAATTACCTGGTGGTAAATCAGGATCTGTAGGAGCAGCTTGCTGAATTCTTCGGGGTTTTACTGATGATTTCGTGTTCTCAGTAGTACTACGGTTGGTAGAATTAGAACCACAGCTTTCGTGATCATCCTATTTTTTTTTTTAAAAGAAAAGTATCAACCACCATTCAAGAATTAGGAAAGGTTTTTTTTAGTTGAATATATACAATTTATGGTTAGTAAATTTGATTAGCTAAGACTGATTTTTTAGCTCTAAAAAAATCTATATAACCAAACAATTATAATTTTCACTCTCAAAGAGCACTTAGAAATAACAAGTAGTTTAAACCACAAATTCTTCTTTTCGTGAGTTGGTATCTAAACAAACCACTTGATAAAAACAACAACAAAAAAATTGTTATATATGGCTTTCACAAAAGAAGACTAATAGAAGTTTTTAAACACTTTCCATCTGAATACAAAATAAATGGAAAGGGAGCAACCCTCTCGGGTCCCCTCCCTCCTTGGGAGCTTTGTACTATCACTCTGCTATTGCTCAATGAACCTTGCTTTGCTGCCACCACTCTGTCTGATCTATCTCTTCATTCTTCGAAGCAGCATGACCAACAACCACAGGCACTGACACAGAAAAAATCCTGTAACATTCATGGGGGCTCATCAGGGATCTCTGCCATCATTAAGAACTACTAACCAATAAAGGTCCTCTAGCTACAATTGGTGACTCAGATGGAGCCTCACATGGAGGTCAAACCAGACATCTACAGGGGACCCCTTGACAGATCAGGATGAAAGGAACCCTGCCACCCCATCCAACGTCCTCCCTACCCCCAGCAGGAAGTAGCTACAATCTGCCATTGTCCTTCCTCCCTAACAGCAGTTAGGGTTACCTCTTCAGAGGGGAGAATGATGGATAGCTGGAAGGCAGGCAGGCAGGACAAAGGACAACAGGCACCCACCCTAAGAGGAAACCACCCTGAAAAGGATTTTACACCAGCCTGGAAGGAGTCCTCCACCCTGTCCCTTATGACAGAGACAGGTGACAAAAATCTGACTGGATGACAGGTGCAGGGAGGGTTAATGAGATGAAAACAGCCCGCCAGCAAGACCATAAAAACCCCTGGACTTAGAAACTCAGGTGGCTCTTATAAGGTTTCCTAATCTCACAAAACAAACTGAGGGTTACTGGGGGGTGGGACGGTAAGGATAGGATAAAAATAAAAAAAAAAAAAAAGAAACTCAGGTGGCATAAAAACTCCTGGACTTAGAAACTCTTAAGTCCCCTCCCTCCTCAGGGGGCTTTGTACTGTTACTTTCCTATCACTCAATAAACCTTGCTTTGGGGGCACCTGGGTGGCTCAGCGGGTTAAGCCTCTGCCTTTGGCCCAGGTCATGATCTCAGGGCCCTGGGATCAAGCCCCACATCGGGCTCTCTGCTCAGCGGGGGGGCCTGCTTCCCCCTCTCCTTCTGTCTGCCTCTCTGCCTACTTGTGATCTCTCTCTCTCTCTCTCTGTCAAATAAATAAATAAATAAATAAAACCTTTAAAAAATAAAAAAATAAACCTTGCTTTGCTGCCCACCAAATAATAATAATAATTAATAAATAAATGGAAAGGATCTTAACTTTCCCCTCTTTTCTTGTTTATATGTTAAGGCCCTCAGTATTTTGTGTGTTAAATTAAGCATCCAAGTCTTCTTAATCACCTTAATAATTAATCTTAATCATCCTTGGACTCCTTTGCATCCTATTGTTTACTGAATTATTATCCACATTAGATATAAGGTTTCGTTGGGCTTTGATATGAATAACAAAAATTTCAACAAGACATATTTTTAAAATGTATTCCCTTATTTACACAATGCAGACAGTACTCTTTTCCTGCCTTGATTCAACAAAAGTTTATATAATGCTCTTATGTGCTAATTTTTGGATGTACAAAGACAAATCAGATTTTAGACATGTCCTCAAAGATTTCAGAATCTATTGAAAACATATATAACCAGTTCTACATAGTACTTCTTAAGTTAGGAATAGAAAGAGAGTCCTTCTATTTGGAAGAACTAGAGAGGTCAGGCTCATAAAAGTGAGTATAGGAATGTTTTAGGTTGAGGCTAAATGGAGGGAAACCGTAAGCAAAAGCAAAAGAAGTATATATGTATGTAGCATGTACAAAGAATGGTTAATTGAAGAAAGCCAAAGTATACAATGCTTAAGATGAAAGAACTATAACAGAAGCTAAAGGCATGAACCAGTTCAGTAAAAATGGGTTAACATTAAGAACTATAAAAGATGTTCTCAGCCTTTGTTTTAGTTGTCATGTTTCAAGATTTGGTAATTAGGATGCCAATAACGCATAAGAAAGGCGATTTAGGGGGCACCTGGGTGGCTCAGTGAGTTAAAGCCTCTGCCTTTGGCTCAGGTCATGATCTCAGGGTCCTGGGATCAAGCCCCGCATTGGGCTCTCTGCTCGGTGGGGAGCCTGCTTCCTCCTCTCTCTCTCTCTCTCTGCCTGCCTCTCTGCCTACTTGTGATCTCTGTGTGTCAAATAAATAAATAAAATATTAAAAAAAAAAAGAAAAAAGGAGATTTAGTAGCTCTAGTAGAGAGACAAGAGTGGGAGCAGTAAATGAATAGTTCAAAGAGGGAAAGAGAAACTAAAGTAGAAACAATAAACATAGATTGCTCTTTCAAGAACACAGGCAACACAGGGAGGAAATAGATGGGGTAGTAATAAAATAAAAGCATCTGGCATCTTCTTGTTTTGGGGATAAAAGAGCACATTCTGCTTAAAGAAAAGATACATATGAGGATGGAAGCCTGGATGGCTCAGTCAGTTAAACAGCTGCCTTTGGTTCAGGTCGTGATCCTTGGGTCCTGGGATTGAGTCCCAAATTGGGCTCCTTGCTCATCAGGGAGACTGCTTCTCCCTGCCTGCTCTGCCTGCCATTCCCCCTGCTTATGCTCTCTGACAAATAAATAAAATCTTAAAAAAAAAAAAAAAGGTACATATGAGGAAAGATCAAAGGTAAAAATATAGGGGCACCTGGGTGGCTCAGTCAGTTAAGTGTTTGACTCTTGATTTCGGCTCAGATCATGATCTCAGAGTTGTGAGATGAAACCCTGAGTCAGGCCCCACACTGGGGGTGGAGCATGCTTAAGATTCGCCCTCTCCCTCCCCTCTCTTAAGAAAAAAAAAAAAAAAGGTTTCAATACAAAGGATAACTGATGGTGTACTGTGCCTCATCAATTCATTAATCATTAATAAAACTGTTTTATAACACAAAATGGTGAGGAATTCAGTTTTTCATTTTACATATTTAAAGACCAAATTTCAAGATTAAAAAGGAAAATCACTAAATTTACCAGTCTAATCAGATATTAGAATAAGAAAAATAAGACCTTTAGACAACAAAAATTCTTATTCAATACCATACAAAGAGAATAAAACAATTATAAGATTAATCTTTTATAACATAACATGGCTTCAGATGCTAGTAATAATAGCAGCAAAAGAAAAAAATCTGTTTGAAACTTCAATACAAGCAAAAAGTAAAAGATTTGCTATCAAAGAAAAAAAATTCTCACATGAACTTATGTTCATTTTAAGTTAATGCAAAACAAACTTCACAGTGTTTCACTGCACAAAACAACTTCACTATTCAATCTTTATAATGACATCTGTTATTTTGGGGGATGTTATCGTCTCTAAATGCTAAAAGACTACTACTGTGAATAAAACCTTACTGTAATTACTTTTAGTTCAGCTTACATCCTTAAAAATGTCTGTAGTCATACACTTCTGCACAACGTTAACATTAAAAGCACACTATTAATTTTTGAAACATATGGTTGTCTCAAAAGCCCAGAAGTAAAACACGTTCATTAAAGAAATGTGAAAAAGTTCCAAGTGAACTGCCAAAATTAGCATAATTATGAAAATATTTAACACTGAAACCATCTGAAATCACATACTGTATATAGATTACAGTGATGTCATAATAAACATTCCAGCCAAAATGCACTAAAACTACTGCAGTCCAATAAATCTGGCATACATGAGATGACAAACATTTTAAAGTAAAAGAACAAGTTATTTTTATTTTTTAAGTTATTAGCAGCAAAAAAGTATAAAGTGCATAGACTAAACATAAGACTTCAAATAGTTAAAAAAGTGAATAAAGCTTCCCTACAAACTACAATTTTTTATTATTCAAAAGGAAAAACTAAATAATTTGTTTAAAAATTTTTTATAAATCTGAAATTTTAGTGTGCTTTAAAAATGACCATTAATCATGATACTCAGAGGAATATATTCTATAAAACAAACACTACCAAATGTGCAAATGCAAACAATTCTTAATTATGGTTAGGAAATAAGGGTTGCATATATAATTAGAAAGTAATTCTTTTGATAACTTGAACTTGTTTTCATTTCAATTACATTTTAATTGCATCAATTATTAGTCAGCTTCTATTCAAATCCTATCCCAACTACATTAAATAAAAATAAAGCAAAACAAGAATTACAATATTTACCATTAAAACTGGAATGACTTCCATCATTATGAATTCACCATCTGCTTCTAACCAGCATGCATCACTTTAGACACACTTTACTTCATTGAAAGTCTCTAATTTCTAATAAAGGAAACCCTGTTCTCAAAAATACTAGCTAAAATGTTTTGAGATAATTTTTAACCCCAAACACATTACAGTAATATCTTTCTTATTTAGGTTGCAATTTTTCCCAAAATGTCTGGTAAGTATATTTCATGGCAAAAGAATGTTTTCTCTTGGGGACAACATAGCTATTTCTGAAAATACTGCCCTTTGCTCCTCATGAAACAAGCAAGAATGTCATTTCCTTACAAAACTTCCTATCAGAGGGAAAATGTGGCGAACACTGTATGTAGATAGATCCATTACTTTCATACTGACAGATCATAGGATCAGGTTGCATATTTTTCACCTTAGTCCTCATAAGAGGGAGTCAATTAAAACTTGAAACCCATCAACTCCCAGATTCACAATGGTATGAATAAGATTGAGGACAGGACTTAAAACAGGTGGCTGAGTCATTCCAACTCCTTGTTTAAAAATAAAGAGGTTAAAATGCAAGAAAAGAATTGAAGAAAAAAATTGAAAGGTAGAATTAAGAAATTATGTGCTTCATTATTTGTTAACAAAAAAAAAAAAAAGAAAAGAAATGATGTGCTTTACGCTCTTTAGCCTTGGGGCAAGCCGATAAGCAGAAAAGGATTGCGGCTTACCTGGAGGCTCTGGTCACCAGAGCTATATTGAAATACAGAACTACTACAGACTTGTAAGGATGTGCACCCTTATCTTCTCCAGCTGCAAGTACACTGGCAATAATCAAATGCAATAAAGAATCTCTAAGAGTAAACCTGAACTTCCAGAGACTCAGCCAAATAAAGTCACCAGAGCCAGAGTATACTTGGAGAACACTAGAAAGAGCCAGGGAAAACACATTCACTAACTTTCCTGATAAAAATGGTAATCTCTGGCTCACCTCTACCCCGACAGCAATATTAATCAACTTCATTTTAGTCATTAAAAAAAAATCTACCACATTTAAGAAGGTATGTATGTCCCGAATCTCTTCACACACCAACTTTACCTACAGAAGAGGCTGCATCCATCTTCTCTCCCATCAAAGGTGAGAATAAGAGATTGTGCTGGGCAAGAAGAGAAGAAAGTTGATGCCCCCTTATATTCCTTTGCTTGATCCTCCAAAAAGGAGGAATAGCTAATCTGACAGGCCAAAGCTGAACATTCATTAGGCCACATTTTAATAATGAAAGACATCACTACTAACTGTAAACACCCGTGTGATGGGGCCTGTCTTCTATCTTTGAGATCCATGCTACTCAAGTAGCAGGACCAGAGCCATTTACCCCAGATTAGCCATCTCTCTCCTGACTTCTTTTCACACACACACACATAGCCACCCAACCCAAGATACTGCCCCAGCCAGAAAACTGTGCTGGTTAACAGCAACATATTTAAGGAAAATCCATCCTATATAATTGCCTAGGACATCCCCCCACACTAGGCATGTATCATATTGCCAACCTCTCCTCCTCCTCTTTTTTTAAGCCACGGGATTGAACTGGTTAGACCCACTCATAGTTGGAAGGTGAAACTGGCAGAAATTAATAGAGGAAAGAACAAAAGTATATACAGAAGCATTCTGGCAAAAGACACATTCTACTATCTAATTTTTCCCTTTGCTTGAGTAGATTAATAAAACTATTTCTCTTACATATAACTTCCTTCAGCAAGAAAGACCTGATCAATGTGTATGTATGTGTTAGACAATTAGAGAGAAAACAACTAGTCTAAATAGATGGCCCTTATCCAGGTACTTTACTTCCCTACTTGAGGAACAATCCTTACATGCATACAAAGGTTAAAAGCAACATAGGTCAGTCAGCAATCATGCATGTCACAAAGAAACAATAATGACTTTTATTGAATACTTATATGTGCCAGGTCAGGTCTCAAGTAGTCTAAGGATGAGGAAATTAGAGCTTAAGAGTTCCCAAGGTCAAAGAGATAGGAAGGGACTGAGCTGGGATAAACACCCAGCTCTGTCTAACCAAAAAGTCCCTCCTATAAACCCTTTCCTAAACTTGAAAGAAAGACCAAAAAGCAGGAAGAATGAGAAAGAAGAAAGAGAGGGAGGAAAAAAACAGAAATTTTTTTTTATTTATGGAACTTCTAATGTGTCACCTACTGCTAATGACATTATATTCATCTCTCTTAATCCTCTTAACAACCCTATGAATTAGACACTATTCCCCTTGCAAAAGTATCTCCATTTAAAAATGAGGAAACTAAAGCATAAAGAGATTAAATGGTTCAAAATCACACTGGCAGTAAATCACATAATCCTAACCACAGTTGCTTTACTTTCTCCCTATGAGAAAAGGCCAAGTAACAACACAGTATTGAGTACAATACTGAGTACAATTTGGAGGAGGAATTGATCACAGTGAGCTGTAGTCAGAAAAATGTCACAAAAGACATGAGGTTTGAAAAGACTGTCCTACAAGACCAAAAAAAAAAAAGGCGGAGGTTGAACCAAGAAAGCTAGAAGGGAAGAAATCATGTGTCCTATTGAAGAGAATAAATAGTCCAATTTAGGTTAGAGAACAATGAAACAGGAGGCTATAGAAAGCCAGAGTTAATGATCTCTACCATGAATATCTTCCTTACAGGAATTTAAGCTTTATTCTACATATTGGTCAATCAATGAAACTTAGGAGTGGAAGATTAACGAAACGAAGTACTGCATTCAGGAAGAAGAATCTTCTGGTTTTGACAGAATGCAAAAGCAGACATACCAAAAATTTACAGAATATTATAAAAATTTAGAGATTAGATGACATGGGAAGTAGCAATAAGAATGTTTTTAAATACTTGCACCTCAAAGTCAACACATTAAAATAAAAAAACTCTGCAAATGACTGTTCCTTTTCCTTACCCCCATTTAAAAAAAAAAAAAAGTCCTCTGTCCTTTACATCCTAATTCAGTCAACAACATTACCATCTTCTCAGTCTAAGAAAGTGAAACATGAACTTTTAGATCTCTCCTCTAACTTTGCAAAATGATGCTAATGAGCTTTGAAAATTTCAGGGCAGAATGATGCTTGACCATGAAGCATACAGGATGACACTACACTCTAAGCACCAGACCACCCAGGAAATAACCATCTGATTTTTTAAATCTAATTTTATAGTAAATAGTAGACTCATTTTTGGATATGTAGCATTTCTGGTGAAGGCACATCAACACCAATATGTACGTCCACAGGGGAACTGAACATGTATGTACAAGTCAAGATCAAAAGAGCAATCAGAGTTAAAGATTTGGGGTTCATCCAAATAGAAGCAATATTTGAAGCTACTAGATTTCCAATAAAAAGAAAGATAAGGATTAATGCTCCTAAAATATGGCAGACTAAATAAGATGAAACATTTGGGGCTGGGGGATGCTAACAATAAAGTAAAAAAAAAATTTTTTTTTAGCCAGGTTCAATGCAGTGAGTCAGACTAAAAAAGAGACACAGTTATGCTCAAGCTATAAGAGCCAACTGAGGCAGGTGAGGAATAAAGAAGACTCAAAATGGCCCAAGTATGGCAGGAGACCATTACCAGGCTCACCACTTGAAACTAGTAACGTAGTAAAAAATTCTTGAAAAGAGGCCAGAAAGAGCTACTGCCAACTGCTACCTAGAATTTAACATGAAGCTGCATGGCAAGGCAATCAGAAGAAAAACCTCACAAATAAGAACTGACACAAGTAACTTTGTATCACTCAATATCAACACCCAGGAGCCCTAAGTTGCCAAAATAAGACTTGGCTCCAGAGGAGAACCCAGAACAAATTAACTATAAAACTACTAGACAAGAAGTGATAAGCAAAAGGCTTGAGAGAGAAAATGTGGTAAAACAGATAGTGACCCTATTCAAAATAACCTTACAAACTACTATTGTAAAATGCACAAAGCAATCCAATGCCAAGACAGCTGAAGAAATCAATGACATGCGCTCAGTTATATTAATCTTCTAGAAGAGACTTAGAAGGTTTTAAAATAAATGTATTAAAATCCTCACGGAGTGATATAAATGAATAGTATCTATACACACACACACCACGAAGGGAGTAGAAAGATGGCCCTTTCTTCAGCATTATGATTATAGAACTACATTAAATTTAAACAAACCAATAGCACGAAAGACATCCCAGAAACAGATCCAGATAGGTATGAATACGTGGAATAATACTGAGGTGGCATTATAAATCAGTGGGAAAGAAAAACTATTCAAATGGTACAAGAGCCAGTTAACCATATTCCTGCCTCAAACTACACATGAACACACACACACACACACACACACACACACACACACACATACACACACACTCTAATAAATTAATTTCTAACCATTCAGTTTTAACTTATTTTCTTCCTGTCTCCAAATAAAGAAAATTACTTAATTTAAGGCTCAAATTATTTGGGTATTATTTAAGCAAAGTATCTGATAATTTAATACTAAATGATACCTAACCTTTCCCAATTATCTATTTCTACATAAAGATAATATACACAAAAACTATACTGTCCACACTGAAAATGTCATCTCAACAAAAATGTCTGCAGGTTCTCTAAATTTTAAGTAATCACAAACACGCAAATTCCTATCATACCAATCTAGAAAAAGCAATATATAGTATTTACACTCTTTCAATGGAATAAAACATCAATTTTGGGATGGTCACATACTTTAAAGAGTAGGCAGACTTTGTCTATAGAAGTCCAGACAATAAAAATTTAGGCTTGCAATCTATATAGTCCGTTGCAACAAGTCAATTCTGCAACAGCCCAGTGAAAAATGAAAATAGAGATGCCTGGGTGGCTCAGTCAGTTAAGCGTCTGCCTTCGGCTTGGGTCATGATCCCAGGGTCCCTGCTCAGAAGGGAGTCTGTTTCTCCCTCTCCCTCTGCCTGCCACTCTACCTACTTGTGCTCTGTATCCCTCTGTCAAATAAATAAAATCTTTAAAAGAATAAAAAGAAAGAAAAATGAAAACAGCCATAGACAGTATGTAAACAAATAAGACTGGCTGTGTTTCAAAAAAACCTTTATTTACCAAAACAGGGGGTAGGCCCATGGATCATAGTTTGACAGTCCCTGCTTAAAACATTTGTCCTAATAAAAATGTACAGGATAAACATTTATTCAACTTGAAATTACATTATAACCCAGTGTTCTCATCATTCGCCTTAGGTCAAAAAATTCAGACCACCTCCACAGCTAGGGAAGAAAAAGCACAGAATTTTTGCTTGGCATAAGTACTGCCAAGAAGACAAGGCATTTCTGCTGTTACCCTTTGGTTAACTTCTAAAGAAAGAGTAAAGGTTTAAAAAAAGAAGGAAAACAAGTGGCAATAAGAAAATAGGCTTAAGTTTCTAGGAGAAATAGAAATATATATATATATGCATATATATATACATATATAAACATTTCTGCAAGGAAATAATATAAGTAGCTACAGCATATTATCAAAACAGCATATTCTAAACATATGTAAGTGTAAAAGTTATAATGTTGCCAACATGGTAAAATAAGACCTAAAATAACCTGGGAAAAAGCATGGGTGAAAAAAAGTGGAAACATCTAATCATATATAATTCTAAAAAGGGGGAAACTCCCAGAATATCTTAATATTCTAATAGGAAAAAAAATGCATTTCAGATAAATTTTCAGTCAACACAGAATTTTCCCAATAGAATGTGAGTACATTCTCAATAGTACTACTAAAGCCAATTGAGATTTTAAAGAATTTTAAAGGTTTTAAAGGAATGACAGAAAGATTAAAAAGTATTTAATTACATACTATAACATTAGCAAGTATAAAATTTACAAATTCTTAAATATTCAGATTATAATGATTCCTTTTGCTTTAGCTATGAAAGGGGATTTTACTCCTAAAGAAGTGGTGTAATACTAAGTATGCTGCTTTAAAAAAGGGAGGGGGATAAAGGAAAAACTCAACAACCATAATGTTTACCATATTCCTGTTTCACTATGAAACACTTTATTTTGTATTTGAAACCCCTTAACATCTATTCCATATTTCAGTGTCCATTTATACCCAGGCTTTAAACAATAATCACGAAAAGATGTAATTACCTTTAACTGTTATAAGAAAACAATGTATTCTTTATGAAAAAATTATAATTCATATATCTAATAAACTCATTTTTCAGAGACCATACTCTCTAACAGTTTAAACAGTTTAACAGTTTAAAGTTTGTCTCATTTGAAAAAGAACAATAATGCTAATTTATCTCATAAAGGTGTATCCAATCTCTTATTGGCTTTTCTGATAGATGAAAATGTTCTGTTAACATGAACCACTTAATACAGAAAAAGACCCTAAACAACATCTTTCCCTTCTATGACATTGCTGTTTGCACTGTAGACATTAGAACAATCTTATATATACTCAATGATATTTCCTATTTTCCCCATAAAACAAATGCAATCCAGAGCCAAATAATGGTGTTAACAAATACAATACTAAAATTGAGGATGAGATCCAATTTGCAGGGATGTCTGCATTTAGACAAGTTGAAGCAAACAATAAAACATGCCAGGAGAGTTAAAGAGTGCACTGTTACACGGTTACACTAGTGTGAACCTAGACTACAGGAAGGTCTCAACAACTAACAGTATCAAAAGCACCTCTGTGTATGCAGGTGCACAAAATAACCATCAACACCAAACAAGATTCTCTCAAAATTACTTCATTTTGGACAAGGTGCCAAATTTAATTCTCCACCAAAAAGATATATCTGAATATTACAGTATTTTTAATCATCTCAAATTAGAAGAACAAAAATTAACTTACTAGTAATACTAACAGATCATTACGGAAGTTTAAAAGAGTAGATCCATTTGAGTAGTAAGGGAAGAAGCCAGATTACAGTGGGTTAAAGAGTAAGTGGTTGTTGAGTAAATTGAGACAGGAAAAGACTCTATTAAGCCTAGACATAAAAAAGAGCCTGAAGATAGTAAAACACAATGGAGGTGGTACAGAAGCATATTTAGGATACTCTGCACAATGGTATGCAGGAGACACCAGCTGATAAGTGGGAAAAGAGTCCTCGACGTCAGAAGATTATTTATAGAGGAATTTTTTTAAAGTAAACAGATAAGTCATACTGTAAAATAATATTTAAGTATTATGGGTACAAACAATGCAAGAAGCTTTATATTCATTGTTCATAATCATCACAAACATCCTATAAAATACTGTCATTTAACAAGTGAGAAAATTAAAGTTCATAAGGATAAATAGCTTATCAAAAAAATTTTTGACATATATTAGAGAGTTTGTTAAAGTCTTGAAATTTTGAGCTCAAAACAGGAAGGAATTACTTTAAGCTGTTTCTATTACCCTCACTAAAATCCTTTCATCTTCTTAGGGTTAGCCACTTTTCTCCATTCCAATTCTTGCTGTTCTATTTTGAATAGAAAGTAGATAGAGCTGCTATTAGAAAAGCCCTACGCATAAGCAGATAAGCAGGAGTTACCCAAAGGTGAAATCTAGAAATCAGAATTGTTAAGCAAAGAAAGCAGCAAAGACTCAAACAAAAGGTGAAATAATCCGCAGCAAGATGAAATGGACTATAAAAAATGAATTCAAGTTCTTCAAGCTTAATAAAATGCTGCTAGATGAAAACTTTGATCTATATAAAGAAATTAAGAACTATGTGGATAAATAGGACACTTTTTCCTATGTTTTAATTTCTTAAAACACAGACTGTTCAAAGCAATCATAATAACAACATATTGCAGATTTATAATATACACAAAAGAGTTATAACAACATTAGCACAAATGATGGCAAGGGATAAAGAGAAGCATACTGTTGTAAGCACACTGAAGAATAATATTTACATTACCCCTGAAGTAGTATATTATTATTTGAAAGTAGATGATGTAAGCTAAACATGCATATTGTTAACCCTAGAGCAACCACTAAAAAACGAAGAGAGATAGCAAATAAACCAATAACAAAGATAAAATGGAATGCTCATATACACTCAGCTAAACCAAAAATGCAGGAAAAAAGGAACAAGAACTAGATGGGACAAATAGAAACAAAAAGACATTCAACTTAAGACCAACCTTACTAAAAGCAACATAATAGATAATCTAAAACATTCCAATTAATAGAAATTGTCAGACCAGTAAAGCCCAACTACTCTACTCTGTCTATAGAAAACTCAGTTCAGAAACAGACTCGGTAGTTTCTAAGTACTAGATATCCTGAGTTTCAAAAAAAAAAAAAAAAGAAAGAAAAAAAATGACAAAATGAAGAAGTTCAAGAAAAAAAGAAAATTAGCAGTATCTAATCATCAGAAGGAAAATCAGAGAACCATTACATTTTATGAATTGAAAGGGAATCTATAGACTAGCTTGTGAACCAAACATAAGTAAAAAACTAGAAGTTGCAGTCTGTGTTCTTCATTACTGTTAATGCCAGACAACACACTGAGACGGCTTAAGGCTAAAAAGGAAAAGAGAACATGCAACCACCACCAAGCTGCAAAGTATCAAACCAGCATTGTTTTCTGTTTGCAGCACTGAAACATATAAATTATAGTGTCCACAATACTGAACACTATAATTAAGGTTGCACTGGCACTTCTATTACAACCCTGTATTTTCATTCATTCATAACATTCTTAGAAAGTCCCTCATAAAAAGAAAAGACTTCATTACTTGTTTGAATCCAAATGTGACTTTTCTTCTTCCTTAGAAGAGATATAAAAGAATGAAAATACCATTTTCAGCTCAAAAGAATAAAAGGGAAAAACTTTCCAAGGATAAAACAAATACAACAGGACCCCTCAAAAACATTCAACATGGCAAACAAGAATTAAAACTTCCTCCGTAAGTTTAATTTTTTATTTAACCAAAAATCCAGTTTAGGCAAAGTCTGGTTTTCATATGGCATATATTTTAAGCTTATACATGCCATAATAAAAGATTCTAGGATTTAAATTGGTAGGTATATTTTTTTTTAAAGCAAGAACAAAGCAGTTTATTAAAGTAAAAGCAGGGGCACCTGGGTGGCTCATTGGTTAAGTGTCAATTCTGTTTTGGCTTAGGTCAAGATCTCAGGGTCATGAGATCAAGTCCCCACTCCATACTCGGTGCAGAGTCTGCTTGAGATTCTCCCTCTCAATCCCTCTCCCCTGTCCTCCCCCAGCTCCACTCCCCCACCTACACCTACACACACACACACACACACACACACACACACACACACACACACATGCCTCTCTCTAAAATAAATAAAGTCTTAAAAAAAACAAAAGTCAAACTATACATAAACTAAAATCCCTAATTTTGTATATCTTGGGAGATTTTAATTACCATCAATTGCAAAAAATAATAAATGAAGTTAAATACACTAATCTCTTTCTACCTTTTCATATGTAATACAAGTAAAATTCCATGTTGCCATAGAGAATACACAACTATCACACAGAACTCTTTTTTATCACACAGAATTCTTAATCATTTATATGCCAATGGAAGAAAATAGCAGTGTTGAAATGCAATGGAAAACTAAAAGAATCTGTATTTAATTTTTGATTATTTGTGGGGCGCCTGGGTGGCTCAGTCAGCTAAGCATCTGCCTTCGGCTCAGGTCATGATCCTGGGGTCCTGGGACTGAGCTCCACACATAGGGCTCCCTGCTCAGTGAGGGCCTGCTTCTCCCTCTCCCTCTGCCATTCCCCCTGCTTGTGTGCACTCTCTAATAAATGAATAAAATCTTTTTAAAAATTTATTATTTATATTTAATTTCTGTAGATTCACTGCTAGTAACGGATTTTCTTATAGTAATATTTAAATTAATCAAAGCTCTCTAGAGAGTACTGGAAAGCCAGGGCCGAAATATAAATTTTGTGAAATTCATCAATCATATAGATTATATAAAGAATAGAATTTTTTCAATGCATTTTTATAAGGACAAAAGACATTTTAAAATACTGTTTACACTAACCTTGAAGTAAGGGTATTCTAATTTGGCAATATATTAATGGGAATTGAAGCATCTGGACTTTATTGATAAGGCAATGAAAATTTACTCAGATAAATCATTCTCATCTATTATCCATGTCCATAAATGAACTGATTATATTTTAATACATATTTCTTTAGGTTCTACAGTTATCAATACAGTGTCAGTGTGATGAACTACAAATGTTTTAGAGAACCCGAAATATGAGAGAAGAGAAAGTGATCCAGGAAGCCAGGCTAAAAAGATTGAGAAGAACTATAGAACCAGAGCGCCTGTATTCATCAATTAGAAGACAATATAGAAAAGAAGACAATTTCTCCCAAATTCATCTACATATTTATGGCAATTCCTGCAAAATCCCAGTAAGGTTTTACTAGACATGAACAAGCTCATTCAAAGGTTCGATTTCAAATAGCAGAAGAATGTTGAGAAAGAAGAATCAAGTGGGAGGACACACAATTCCCAGTGCTAAGGCTTACTATATAATTACAGTACTCAAGTCAGTGGGGTACTAATCAATGGAAAAGAACAGAGAACCCAGAAATAAACCCATGTAAATATGTCAAATTGATTTATGATAAAAATACAAAAGCAATTCAATGAAATAGGGGCAAACTTTCCAACAACTGGCGCTGGAAAAGTGGTTATCCATTAGGTAAAAAGCTTCAAACTCAACTTCACACCTTATATTAAAATTAGCTCAAATTGCATTACAGATTTAAACACAGAGCTACAAAACTCTTAGAAAAAAGTACAAGAAATCTTTGCTATTTTGGGCTAGGCAAAGAATTATTAGATTTGACATCAAAAGCACATATACATAAAAGGAAAAATTGATAAATTGGACCTATAATAATCAAATTTGAAACATTTTGTTCTCTAAAAGGCTCTGTAATGAGGATTAGAGGACAAATTACAAACTGCAGAAAGTATCTGCAAACCATATCTGACACAGAACTTGTTTCTAGAATACACAAAAGGACTCTCAGAACTCAACGCTGAGAAAACAAACATTCAAATTAGAAAGTGAATAAAAAACATGAATACACATTTCACTAAAGCATGTGGCAAATAAGCATATAAGAAGTGTTCAACATAATTATCCTGAGGAAAATGCAAATTAACACAAAATGAAATATCACTGCATACTTATCAGAATAGCTAAATAAAAAGTAGTGTTAATGCTAGTGAGGACACAGAGAAACTGGATCACTCCTATACTACTAATGGGAATGCACAGTAGGCACAGCTGTTCTGGAAATCAATTTAGCAGTTTCTTCTAATAAAAATGGACTTCCCATAGGATGCAACAATAGTGACCTTGGGCACATATCCCAGAGAAATGAAAACTTACATAAGCATAGAAATTTGTACATAAATGTTCAGAGCAACATTATTTGTAATATCAAAAATGGGAAGTTACCAAAAAGTTGTTCAATGGATGAATGGTTAACAATCTGTAGTACATCAGAGATGTGTGGCAGAATATTACTCGCTGATACACACAACAAACCACTGTTAAACACAATAACTTGGATGAACCTCAAGGGATTTATACTAAGTAAAAAAAAAAGCTAACCTGAAAAAATTATATACTGTATGATTCCACTTGTATGTGTTATCCTTGAAATAAAATTACAGAGAATGAGAAGAAATAAATGGTTGCCAGGGTCAGAGGGTGAGGACACTGATGGTACAGTTATAAAGGAATAGCACAAGGAGGCCTTGCAGTAGTGGTACAGTTTTGTATCTTGACTGTGGTGGTAGTTTCACAAAGCTACAAGTGTGATAAAACACACAGAGCTCCATACAGTCATACAAACACACATGTACATATACAGTGAATACATATATAGTAAGTCTGAATAAACTGGATTAATTGTGCCAATGTAAATTTCTTTTTTTTTTTTTTATAGTATACTATAGTTACGCAAGATGTTAACATTAGGGGAGGCTGGATTAAGGGATGTAAGAGAGCTATTTTTCTTTGCAACTTCTTGTGTTTATCTTTAAATACTTACAGATTTGCTTTTTAATTTTTTCTTTTTTTAAGATTTTGTTTATTTAGGGCGCCTGGGTGGCTAAGTGGGTTAAAGCCTCTGCCTTCAGCTCAGGTCATGATCTCAGGGTCCTGGGATTGAGCCCCACATCCCTGAGCAGGGAGCCTGCTTCCTCTTCTCTGCCGGCCTCTCTGCCTACTTGTGATCTCTCTCTGTCAAGTAAATAAACAAAATCTTTAAAAAAAAAAAAGATTTTGTTTATTTATTTGTCAGAAACAGAGAGAAAGAGAGAGAGCATAAGCAGAGGGAGCAGCAGACAGGGAGAAGCAGGCTCCTTACTAAGAAAGGACCCAGATGCAGGACTCGATCCCAGGACCCTGGGATCATGACCTGAGCTGAAGGCAGACACTTAACTGACTGAGCCCCCCAGGCATCCCTTAATTTTTTTTTTTGAATGGAAGGAAAAGGGGTGCGTGGCTGGCTCAGTCGGTAGTGTGTGTGACTGTTGACTTAGGGGGTGTGGATTCAAGCTCCATGCTGAGGGTAGAGATTACTTAAAAGTATATATATAAAATAAAATGGAAGGAAGAAAAGAATATAAACAACTCTCTCTCAAGTCACAGGAACATTCTGCATGACAGATTGTCAGGCCATAATATCATTAAATAAATTTCAGAAGTTCAAAATCATAGGTATCTACTCTGACTACAATGGAACAAAACTATAAATAAGTAACAGAAGGGAAATTATAAACTATGTAAACATCCAATGGGTGGAAAAAGGAATCACTAGAAAAGTTACAAAATAAGATGAAAACAAAATGTATCAAAACAAATGGATGCAGCTAAAGCAATACCTAGAAAATTTATAGCTATAAAAACACACATTATAAAAGATGATCTCGGGTGCCTGGGTGGCTCAGTGGGTTAAAGCCTCTGCTTTCGGCTCAGGTCATGATCTCAGCGTCCTGGGATCGAGGCCCGCATCGGGCTCTCTGCTCAGCAGGGAGCCTGCTTCCTCCTCTCCCTGTCTCTCTGCCTGCCTCTCTGCCTACTTGTAATCTCTCTCTCTGTGTCAAATAAATAAATAAAATCTTTAAAAAAAATAAAAATAAATAAAAATAAAAGATGATCTCAATCAACAACCTAAATTTATATACTATGGAACTATAAAAAGAAAAGTAAACCCAATACCAGGAATGAATAAAGATTAAAGCAGAGATAAAAAATAGGAAGTCCTAGCCTCAGCAATGAGAAAACAAAAATAAAAGGCATCCAAATCACCAAGGAAGAATTCAAACTTTCACTATTCACAGACAATATGATACTCTATGTAGAAAATGTGAAAGACTCCACCAAAATATTGCTAGAACTGATACACAAATTCTACAAAGTTGCAAGACATAAAAGTCAACGTACAGAAATCTGTTGCATTTCTACACACCAATAATGAAACCGCAGAAAGAAATCAAGGAATCCATCCCATTTACAATTTCACCAAAAAACAGAAGATACCTAGAGATAAACCTAAACAAAGAAGCAAATGATCCATACTCTGAAAACTATAGAACACTTATGAAAGAAATTGAAGAGGACACAAAGAAATGGGAAAATATTCCATGTTCATGGACTGGAAAAACAAATATTGTTAAAATGTCTATACGAGGGGTGCCTGGGTGGCTCAGTCGTTAATCATCTGCCTCCTGGGATCAAGCCCCACATCAGGCTCCCTGCTCAGTGGGAATCCTGCTTCTCCTTCTCCCAATCCCTATGCTTGTGTTCCCTCTCTTGCTGTGTCTCTGTTAAATAAATAAATAAAATCTTTTAAAAAATAAAATAAATAAAATGTCTATACGACCCAAAGCAATCTACACATTTAATGCAATCCCTATCAAAATACCACCAGCATTTTCAACAGAGCTAGGACAAGCAATCTTAAAATTTGTAGAGAACCACAAATGACCCCAAATAGCCAAAGCAATCTTGAAAAAGAAAAGCAAAGCTGGTGGCACCACAACGTCAGACTTCAAGCTATATTACAAAGTTGAAGTCATCAAGACAGTATGGTACTGGCACAAAAATACACATGAGATCAATGGAACAGAATTAAAAAACCCAGAAATGAACCCACAACTATATGGTCAACAAATCTTTGACAAAGCAGGAAAGAATACCCAATGGAAAAAAGACAGTCTCTTCAATAAATGGTGTAGGGAAAACTGGACAGCAACATGCAGAAGTATGAGTATATACTTAGGTGTTTTAATATTGGGTGCACGTATAATTATAATTAGAGAAAATAAACTTTAACTCAAAAGCTATAACAAGAGACACTGATAAAGAAGTCAATTCATCAAGAGAATATAATCACTGTGAATATACATGCACCCAATATTAAAACACCTAAATATATCAGCAATTCTGAAGGCAGAATTATACAGCAACATAACACTGGTAGGAAACTTCAATACCTCACTTTCAACGATGGATAGTTTATTCAGGGAGAAAAATCAATAAGGAAATACTGAACTTGAACTATATATCAAATGGAATTTACTAATATACACAGAAAATTTTACCCAACAGAATACACATTCTTTTGCACAAACAGAACATCTTCTAGAACATATTGTTAGATCACAAAACAAGTCTTAACATATTTAAGACTGAAATAATACCAAGTACCTTTTCCAACCACAATGAAACTAGAAATCAAGAACATGAAGTTAAAAATTCACAAATACATGAAAATTACACAGCACACTTCTGAACAATGTGTCAAAACAAGACTTCAAAAATGAAATCAAAAATATTCTGAGACAAACAAAATACAAACACAATATACCAAAACTTATGACTGCAGCTGCAGCAATTCTAAGAAGGTAGTTTACAGCTATAAGTAGCTACTTAAGAAAAAAGATCTCAAATAACCAACATAATATTACACTTCAAGGAAGAAAAAGAACTAAGCCCAAAGACAGCAGAAGGAAATAAACAATAATGATGAGAGCAAAAATAAGTAAAATAAAAACTAGAAATAGACAAAGATCAACAAAATAGGTTGGTTTTTAAAAAAATAAAATGGATAAGCCTTTAGCTAGAAGACCAATAAATAAAATCAGAGATTTAAGAGGAGACTTTACAACAGATACCACAGAAATATAAAGGATCTTAAAAGACTACTAGGAACAATTATACACCAACAAACTGGGCAACCTAGAAGTGAATAGCTAGAAACATAACCTAAATACATATATATCATAAAGACATAAAAAACTTGAACAGACCCATAACTGGTAAGGATGTCAAATCAGTAATCTAAAACCTCCCAATCTCAGAGGGGAAGATGGCAGCAGAGGAGGAGGACCCAAGGCTCGCCTCATCGCACAAATACAACTAAGTAACTAACAAATCATCCTAAATACCCCAAAAATCAATCTGAAGACTAGCAGAACAAAATACACAACTTAAGGCAGAGAAGAGCCCACACTGAAGAAAGTAGGAAGTGCAGAACTAGGGCTTGGGAGAGAAATGGATGATGGCCACTGCTGCAGTGGGGAATGAACCATAGTTGTTGAGAAGGGTGAGAGACAAAGGAGCACACAAGGGAGCACAGGAGGAAAATGAATTCCCATAGCAACTGACTTGGAAAGCAAGAGGGTCCTGCCACAGCAAGGCTTCAAACCTACAGTTTAAAAGGTCAGTGTGCTTGGCTCAGGGAGAGCTCACAGGACATCAAGTGTGCTCTTGGAGAAAAAGCAGGACAAACAGCCCATGGACGAACAGAATGCAAACAGCAACCTGAAGAGCATGTGGAGCACACAGTGGGAAGGTTAGTTGCTCATCTTGGAGCATGTCCCACCAAGACGGTGTTCCCGGAGATAACCCTCCAGGAACACAAGGACCAGCAGGCACCATTTCCCACCAGGGCGACTCAGCTTGAACACAGAACCACCTCCAGAAACAAGTTCAGCTCCAACACCTACTGCATAACTTGTTTACACAAAGCCCCACCCATGACGCTCCTGTGAAACTGCTCTTCCCAGTCACCATTTCCTCAGTACCAGCATGGTGGGACCCGTTCCCCAGAAGACTGGCCCAAACATCTGCCAACACAGTCTCCTAACCCAGGAGTTCTACAAGGCTTCAGGTCCAGCAGCAGAGGCAACAGGTCTCATTCCAGAAGCAGACCAGGGCACACCTAGTTAAAATGCATCATATTCAGGCCAGGGACCAAACACTGCCCACAACAGGCAAAGAGAGCCTCTGAAGACTGGCCTGAAAGAAAGCAGACAGGACAAAACAGCAGAGCACATGCAGTACACACTGGAGACATTCCAGGAGCACCACACCCTGGGGAACAAGGGACACTACACAACAGGGCACTACGAAACCTCTTTTTCATAAGACCGTTACCCTCAAGAACAGGAAATGTCGGGATACCTGGGTGGTTCAGATGGTTAAGCGTCTGGCTTTGGCTCAGGTCTTGATCTCAGGGTCCTGGGATTGAGTCTGACATTGGGCTCCCTGCTAAGCAGGAAGTCTGCTTCTCCCTCTCCCTCTGCCTGCTACTCCCCCTGATTCGTGCTCACTCGCTCTCTGACAAATTAATAAATAAAATCATTAAAAAAAAAAAAAAACAGGAAATGTAGTTGCCTTTCCTAACACATGAAATAGGCACAAAGACTTGGACAAAATGAGAAGCCCGAGGAATTTGTCCCAAATCAAAAAAACAAAACAAGAACATGGCTAGAGATTAAACAAAACAGATAAAAATAACATGCCTGATGGAGTATTTTAAGCAGTGATAAGGATCTCACTGAACTTAAGAGTGGAGGACGTTAGTGAGACCATTAAAAGAGAGAGAAGGAATAACACAACAAAGACAGAGGGTACAATAAACTAAATGAGAAACACCTGATGGAATGAACAGCAGTCTAAAAGAAGCAAAGAAATGAATTAATGACCAAAAGATAGTAATGGAAAGTAATTAAGCTTAAAAGAGAGAAAAAATAATTATGTAAAATGAGAAAAGACTTAGGGAATTTAGTGACTCCAAAGGTAATAACATTCATATTTTAAGAGTCCCAGAAGAAGAGAAACAAAGGGGGCAGAGAATTTATTTTTTTTTAAGATTTTATTTATTTATCTGAGAGAGAGAGCACAAGCAGGGAAAGCAACAGGCAGAGGGAGAAGCAGGCTTCCGCCGACCACAGAGCCTGACGTAGGACTCGATAATGATCTGAGCTGAAGGCAGACACTTAACCAACTGCACCATGCAGGCGTCCTGGGAGCAGAAATTTATTTGAAGAAAAAATATCTGAATACTTCCCTAATCTGGGGAAGCAACATAGGTACGAATCATGGAGGCACAGAAAATACTAAACAAAAAACAACAAAATCAACGAAAAGATGTTGTAGTTAAGATAACAAAATACAGTGATAAAGAAATATTAAAAGGATCAAGACAAGGGGCACCTGGCTGGCTCAGTAGGTAGAGCATGCAACTGGATCTTGGAGCTGTCAAGAGTTCAAGCCCTACAGGCCTTAGAGCAAACTTCAAAAATAAAAAAAGAAACTCTAAAAGTATAACAATAAAACACTTATTAAAACAAAAAACAGGGGCACCTGGGTGGTTCAGGTTGTAGTCCCAGGGTCCTGGGATCAAGTTCTGCATAGGGATCCCTGCTCAGCGGGATCCCTGCTTCTCCCTCACCCAATCCTCTTGCTTGTGTTCCCTCTCTCACTGTCAAATAAATAAATAAAATCTTTAAAAAACAAAAACAAAAACAGCAAGACAAAAGAGGACAACTACATACAAAGGAAACCCCATAACACTATCTGCAGATTTTTCAGGAAAAACTTTCCACACCAGAAAAGAATGGCAAGATAGATTCAAAGTGCTGAATGGGAAAATCCTGCAGGCAAAAACATTCTATTCAGCAAGTCTATCGTTCAGAATAGAAGAAATGAAGACTTTCTCAGATAAAAACCCAAGGAGTTCATGACAACTAAATCAGGCCTACAAGAAATATTAAAGGGGACTCTGAGTGGAAAGGCCAAAACTGATGGTATGGAGGTAGAAACACAAAAACAGTAAAAAGGAATATTTCTGAGGGGAAAAAAAAAGTCAAACTCACAAAAGAAAAGTATGTAAAATATGACGCCATACACCTAAACCATGGGGAGGAGTAAAGAATGAGTTCAAACTTAAACAGCCATTAATTTAATGTAGACTGCCATATACAGATGATGTTATATATAAATCTAACATGAACCAAAACAAAAACTAATAAATATACAAAGACAAAAAAGAAAGAAATCTAAATATATCACTAAGGAAAATTAGCAAACAATGAGAGAAAGACAAGATCAGAGAAAATCTTCAGAAACAGCCCCAAAATAAGTAATAAAATGGCAATACGTATCAATAATTACTTTGATTGTAAACGGAATAAACAATCAAAAGACCCAGGGTGACAGAATGGACAAAAAAAACTAGACTCATCAATATGAGGCCTACAAGAGATTCATTTCAGACCTAAACACACCTGCAGATTGAAAGTGAAGAGATGGAGAAACATTTATCATGCAAATGGATGTCAAAAGAAATCCAGAGTATGGGAAGCCTGGGTGGCTCAGTCAGCTTGGTGTCCAACTCCTGATTTCAGCTCAGGTCATGATTTCAGGGTTATGGTATTGAGCCCTGCATTGGGCCCCTCACTTAGCAGGAAGACTGCTAGAGATATTCTCTCTCCTCCCCACTGTGCACATTCTCACTCTCTTTCTCTCTAAAGTAAATAAATATTTGGAAAGAGGGAAAGAGGGAAAGGAAAAGGAAAGGAAGCAAGCCAACATAGCAGTACTTTTATCAGACAAAATAGACTTTAAAACAAAGACCGTCAGGACACCTGGGTGACTCAGTCAATTAAGCATCTGCCTTCAGGTAAGGTCATGACCCCAGGGTCCTGGGACTGATCTGCATCAGGCTCCTTGCTCAGTGAGGAGCCTGATTCTCCCTCTGCCCCCTCCCCTGCTCGTTCTCTCTTTCTGACAAATAAATAAAATCTTTTAAAAAAAATAAAGACTGTAACAAGGGACAAAGGACACTAGATAATAATAAAAGGGACAATCCAACAAGATCTAACAATTCTAAATATTTATTCACCCAACACAGAAGTACACAACGACCTAAAACAGTTAATAACAAAGGAACTAATCAAAAATACAATAGAGAACTTTAACACCCCACTTACCCCAATGGACAGATTGCCTAAACAAAAATCAACACAAACAATGGCTTTGAATGAAAACTGGACCAGATAGATTTAACAGGTGGACTGAGAACACTCCATCCTGAAACAGCAGAATACACATTCTTTTCAAGTGCACATGAACATTCTCCAGAATAGATCACATATTAGGCCACAAAACACGCCTCAACAAATTCAAATAGATCATCATACCATGCATCTTTTCTGACCACACCACTATGAAAATTAGAAGTCAACTACAAGAAAAAGTCTTCAAAGACCACAAATACACGGAGGTTAAGTAACATGCTACTGAACAATGGGTCAACGAGAAAATAGAGGAATAAAATAAGCACATGGAAACAAATGAAAACACAATGGTTCAAAACCTCTGAAATGCAGCAAAAGGGATTCCACGAGGGAAGTTTATAGCAATACAGGCCTACCTCAAGAATCAAGAAATCTCAAATAAACCACCTAATCTTACACCTAAAGGAGATAGAAAAAAGAACAATCATAACTTAAAACCAGAAGGAAGGAAATAATAAAGATGAGAAAGAAATAAATGATACAGAAACTAAAAACATAATAGAACAGATCAATGAAACCAGTAGCTGGTTCTTTGTGGGGTGGGGGGGGGGTGGGAATCAGGAAAATTAATAAACCTCTACACAGACTTATCAAGAAAAAAGAGAAAGAGCCCAAATAAATAAAATCACAAATGAGAGAGGAGAAATAACAAATACCACAGAAACACAAACAATTATAAGAGTATTATGAAATATGCCAACAAACTGGACAACCTAGAAGAAACGGATAAATGCCTAGAAACATAAATTTACCAAAATATCAGAACTAAAACAGGAAGAAATAGAAAATTTGAACAGACTGATAACCAGCAAAGAAAACAAATCAGTTCTCAAAAAAACCCCAAACAAAAGTCCAGGACCACAGAGATTCACAACCAATTCTCAAACTACTCCAAAAAAAATAGAAAAGATAGGAAAACACCCAAATTCATTCTATGAGACCAGCATTACCCTGATACCAAAACCAGATAAAGACAACAACAACAAAAAGGGTGCAAGCGTGGTTCAATATTCACAAATCAACATGATACACCACATCAATAATAGAAAAGATAAGAACCATATGGTCATGTCAATAGATGCAGAAAAAGCATCTGACAAAGTACAACATCCATTGATGACAGAAACCTTCAATAAAGTAGGTTTAGAGGGAGCATACCTCAAGATAATAAAGGCCATATTTGAAAAACCAACAGCAAGTATCATCCACAATGTGGAAAAACTGAGAGCCTTTCCCCTAAAATCAGGAACAAGCCAAGGATGTCCACACTCTCCACTTCTATTCAACACAGTACTGGAAGTCCTAGCCACAGCAATCAAACAACAAAAATAAAAGGCATCCAAATTGGTAAGGAAGAAGTAAAACTATTACCATTTGTAGATGACATAATACTTTACATAGAGAGCCCAAAAGACTCCACCAAAAAAACTGCTAGAACTGATACACAAATCAGTAAAGTCAAAGGATACAAAATCAACGTACAGAAATCTGTTGCATTTCTGTATACCAATAATGAACTAGCAGAAATAGAAATTATGAACACAATCCCATTTATAATTGCACCAAAAACCATAAGATACCTAGGAAAAATCCTAAACAAAGAGGTAAATGATCTGTACTCTGAAAACTACAGAACACTTCCGAAAGAAACTGAAGATGACACAAGAAATGTAAAGATATTCCACGCTAGTGGACTGGAAGAACAAATATTGTTAAATTCTCTACACAACTTAAAGCAATTTACACATTTAATACAATCCCTATCAAAATACCACCAGCATTTTTCACAGAGCTAAAACAATCCTAAAATTTGTATGGAACCACAAAGGACCCCAAATAGCCAAAGCGGTCTTGAAAAGAAAATCCAAGCTGGAGGCATCACATTTCTAGACTTCAAGCTATATTACAAAGCTGTAGTGATCAAAACAGTATGCTACTGGCATAAAAACCACACACATAGATCAATGGAACAGAACAGAAAACCTAGAAATGAAACCACAATTACATGGTCAATTAATCTTCAACAGGAAAAAATATCCAACAGAATAAAAGACAGTCTATTCAACAAACATTATTAGGAAAACTGGACAGCAACATGCAAAAGAATGAAACTGGACCACTTTCTTACACCATACACAAAAATAAATTCAAAACGGATTAAAGACCTTAATGTGAGACAGGAAACCATAAAATTCCTTGAAGAAAGCATAGGCTGTAATATCTTGGATGTCAAAACTTTTCTCTAGGTAGATCTTCTGAGGCAAGGGAACAAAAGCAAAAATAAACTATTGGGACTTCATCAAAATAAAAGGTTTCTGCACAGTGAAAGAAACAATCAACAAAATTAAAAGGCAACCTACAGAATGGGAGAAGATATTTACAAATGACATATCTGACATAACCCTATAGAAGGTTATTATCCAAAATCTATAGAGACCTTACCAAACTCAACAACCCAAAAAAAATCCAATTAAAAATAGGAAGACATGAATAAACATTTTTCCAAAGAAGACATACAGATGGCCAACAGATACATGAAAAGATGTTCAAATCACTCAATAGGGAAAAGCAAATCAAAATTAGAAGGATATCACCTCACACCTGTCAAAATGGCTAAAACCACAACACAAGAAACAGAAGTTGTCAAGGACGTGGAGAAAAGGGAACTCTTGCACTGTTGGTGGGAATGCAAACCACTGCAGCCACTGTGGAAGACAATATAGTTCTTCAAAAAGTTAAGAATAGAACTACCCTTTGATCTAGCAAATGGACTACTAGGTATTTACCCAAAGAATACAAAAACATTATTTCGAAGGGATACATGCACCCCAGTGTTTACAGCAACATTATCTACAATACCCAAATTATTGAAACAGCCTAAGTATCCACTGATTAATGAATCAATAGAGAAGATGTGGATTATACCCACACAATGGAATATTATTCAACCATAAAAAAGAATGAAATCTTGCCATTTGCAACACCATGGACGGAGCTAAAGAGTATAATGCTAAGTGAAATAAGTCAGTCAGAGAAAGACAAATACCATATGATTTCATTCATACGAGGAATTTAAGAAACAAAACAAACAAGCAAAGGGTGGGGGAAAGAGCGATAAACCAAGAAATTGACTCAACTATAGAGAACAAATTCCTGGTTACCAGAGGGGAGGTGGGTAGGGGAATGAGTGAAACAGGCGATAGGGATTAATGAGTGCATTTGTAGTGATGAGAACCAGGTAATTAAAATAAAAACTTAAACTCCCAACGAAAAAAAGAAAGATACTTCACAGGTGAATATACCAAATAGATACAGAAGAATTAATACCAATCCCTCTCAAACTTCCAAAAAACTGAATAGGATGGAATAGTTCCAAACTCACTTTATGAGTCCAACATTACTCAGATACCAAATCCAGACAAGTACACTACAGGACTATTACTGGCCAACATCCCTAATGAATATATACGTAAAAATTCTCAATAAGGTATTAACAAACTGAATTCAACAGCATATTTTAAAAAATCATAAAGCATAATCCAGTGGGATTTATCCCTGGGATACCAGGATGGTTCAACACATGCAACACATCACATTAACAAATGAAGGATAAAAATCGTAACTCATTAGATGCAGAAAAAGCATCTGACAGCATTCAACATCCTTTCTTGATAAAAGCTCCCAACAAATTAGGTATAGAGGAATGTACTTCAACATAATAAAAGCCATATATGACACCATGACAGCTAAGATCATACTTAATGGTGAAAAGCTGAAAGCTTTTCCTATAAAAATAGGAACAAGACAAAGATGCCAACTCCCACCACTTTCACTCAAAGTAATTCTGGAAATCCCAGCCAGATCAGCTAGGAAATAAAAAGAAACAAAAGGCATCCAAATTGGAAAGTGTGCCTTAAAATTATGTTTGCAGATAACATTATCTTACATATAGAAAACTCGAAAGAATCCTACAAAAAACATTGTAGGACTAATAAATTCAGTAAACTTACAGGATATCTACTAATCCTTGACAAAGGCACCAAGAAGACACAATGGAGAAAGGACTCTCTTCAATAAATCAGGCTGGGGAAAACTGGATATCCAGTTACAAAACAATAAATGAAAACGGACTCGATCTTACACCACACACAAATTAACTCAGAATGGATAAGAGAGTTAAATATAAGACCTGAAACTGTTCAACTACTAAAAGAAAACATAACGGAAAAGGTTCCTGACATGAGTCATAGCAATGATTTTTGGATACAACACCAAAAGCACAGGCAACAAAAACAAAAAAGGAAAGAAAAAAGAAAGAAAAAAAAAAAGAGTGGGACTACATCATATTAAAAAGCTTCTGCCCACCAAGGAAACCATCAACAAAATGAAAAGTTAACCTATGGTATTGGAGAATGTATGTGCAAACCATATATCTCATAAGGGGTTAATATCTAAAACATAAAAAATGAACTTCTACAGTATCAAAAAACAATTCAAGTAAAAATAAACAAAGGAACTGAATAAATATTTTTCTAAAGAAGTTACACAAATGGCCAACAGATACCTCAAAAGATGTGAACATCAATAACCATCAGAAAAACACAAATCAAAACCACAGTGAAATAGCACCTCAAACCTCTTAGGATGGCTATTAACAAATACTGAAAACAGGGAACTTCTGTAAAACGGTGGTGGTAATGTAAATTGGTATTGTCATTATGGAAAACTGTACAGAGGTTCCTCAAAAATTCAAAAATAGAACTACCACATTATCCACTTCTGGCAATCCCACTTCTGGTTTTATATGAAAAGAAAACAGTATTACTTCAAAGAGAGATCTGTACTCTCATGTTCACTGCAGCATTACTCACAACAGCCATGGATGGAAATAACCTAAGTGTCCATCAATGGAGGAGTGGATACACACACACATGCACACACATACATGCACATTATTCAGGTGTGAAAAATAAAGAAATCTGCCATTTTTAACAACACAGATGAACCTGAAAGGCACTGTGGTAAATAAAATAAGCCACAAAGACAAATACTATGTGGAATCTTTAAAAAGAAAAAAAAAAGTGTCAAACTCATAGAAACAATAGAATAATAATGTTTGACAGGTCCTGGGTGAAATGGGCAATATCAAAGGGTACAACTCTTCAGTTATAAGCTGAACAAGACCTAAGATTCTAATGTACAACTTGGTGACTACAGCTAATAATAATACTATATTGTATACTTGAAATTTGCTAAGAATAGATCTTAAGTATTCTCATCAAAAAAAATTAATAAAAATTAAAAAGGCTAAAAAAAGAAAAAAGTTAACTGTGAGGTAAAAGGTATTAACTTGATGGTGTGAATCCTTTCACTATGTATACTTACATCATCACATTGTACGCTTTAAATAAATGCATTTTATTTTGTCAATTACATCTCCATAAAATGGGACTGAAAGTGAAGAAACAATCAATAACCAAAATACATAAATAAAGGATTCCACCCAGACTGAAACTCAAAAGTATCTATTTCTCTACTACATCCCAAAACGGACTCAGAATATAATCTCCAGTATTAATTTTAGAAGACGTAAGATATACAAAAAAGAATAGGAAGCACCTTAATGCTTGCTGCACCTGACTACACTGAATACCTCACTTCCTAGAAGAATTTGGTATACCTCGGGCGCCTGGGTGGCTCAGTGGGTTAAAGCCGCTGCCTTCGGCTCAGGTCATGATCCCAGGGTCCTGGGATCGAGGCCCGCATCGGGCTCTCTGCTCAGCAGGGAGCCTGCTTCCCCCTCTCTCCTCTCTCTCTCTGCCTGCCTCTCTGCCTACTTGTAATCCCTCTCTCTGTGTCAAAATGAATAAATAAAATCTTAAAAAAAAAAAAAAAGAATTTGGTATACCTCTCAGGGCAAGAAAATTCAGGATCAGATTCACGTATTTAAAATTTCTTCAGCAAAACACATACTTTTATGTGTATCCTAAAGAAACGGTGAGATTTGGCTTATTCTTCTCTCAGCTGAGAATGTGAAGGGACATTTACAACTACTACTATCACTCCTCTACGTATTACTTGGTTTCGAATTACTCAATTTCATCACTCTTTCATGTGGCCTGCCACCAGGGCAGATAACAGGAATCACTGTCGGGGACTTGGGGATTCTCTCCTTTGAATTCTCCATTCACCTTCTTTACACAAAAGGTCATGTCTCACTTCCCAGTCTTATTTCTCCATTCCAGTTTCAACACCAAACACAAGAATTCAAACCTAAGGTCCAAAGTTTGTAAGTAGCAGGTATAGCCAAAGACTGGAAATTATTTAGCTACATAATCCATTTACAAAATTCTTCACTAGATCAAAATGATATGAAGTTATTATAATTCATGTTATTAACAATTATGTGACTTTTCTGAACTGTTACACAGGAAGATATAACAGAGTATTCATCTCCTTTACAACATAAAAGGGGTTCCCTTGTGAGGGTAAGACACTACCCATAATTTATAGGGAATTCTTCCTCGCTTTTTTATATGAAGAAGCTGCAAACAGAATCTAGACTACATTATCTGCTATTTTCACCACCGTCATTAACCTATAGCAGTCCAAGTGAGGAAATTAATAATAGTACAATAAATGCCACTATCCAAGTCAGCATTTCTGAACCCTGTTAAATTTCTGAAAAGATAGTTGTCTTAGTCCATTTGGGCTGCTATAAAAAAAATATCACAGACTGGGTAGCTTGGTAGCTTGTAAGAGCAACAAATATTTTTCACAGTTCTGGAGGCTAGGAAGTCCAGGATCAAGGTGCCAACATAGTCTGGTTTGAGGGCCCTCTTCCCGGTTCACAGCTAGTACCTTTTCACTGAGTCCTCATGTGGCAAAAGAGACAGGCATCTCTCTGGAGACTCTCTTAAAAGGCACTAATCCCATTTATGAGGGCTCATGACTTAAGCATCTCCCAAAGATCCTACCTCCTAATACCATTATCTTTGGGGAGAATTTCAATACATGAATTTTGGCAGGAATGGGGATGGGTGAGGGGGAGGAGGACACATTCAAATGACTACTATAATAGTCATTTAAATTAATCCCACCTCATTTAAGAGAACTGAAGTGTTTTTTTTCTAAAGGCTGTATAAATATTGTTAATAGCCTTACCAACACTTCCTTCAGCATAGTGCTCAAGCTTCAAGCACAAGATAGGATACTTCCCTCTTTGAGACTACCTAAAGAAATAGTGGATTTCCACAGCACCAAAACATGCAAGGAGAAAGGACGAGATTGTCCTGTAACTCCAAGCACTAACCAGAGATTAAATTAACAAAGCTGTTTATCCCCAGTTTTTTTTTTTTTTTGGTTTTTTTGTGTGTGTGAGGGGGGGTTATCCCCAGTTTTTACTGATAATTTTAAAGTTTTGGTTTAACTACAAAAGATTTTTGGGTTTTTTTCTATGAACTGTGAGTATTCTCTAATTAGCCTTGAATACAGTCACATTTATCAAGTCAAAAGATTTTATAGGGTTTTGGGGGGGGGAATTGTTGCTTTTGTTGTTTTTTAAACTTTCTAGGTGATACAAAGGCCCAAACAGTTCTTTAAAAACATATTTACTACTGCTCTAGGTTGAAGAAATTTTGCAAGACTTATTAATAAGATGATCAAAGAAAGCATATACACGCATAGAATAAGAACTATGTCACAAGTCTTGCCCTCTTTTACAGGTGAGGCCCACAGAGAATGAAAAGCAAGAATATGCAAAAGGAGAGGAGCACATACTTAAGTGTAAGTTACTGAGCTATGTGCTGGATCCACATGTATTTATTAGAGTGAACTAGTTAAATAAATAAGTCAGACCTGGACCACTGATGATGTGTCATGAATCAAATTCTGTAACCAAAGTCAAAAAAAAAAAAAGAAGAAGAAGAAAAAAAAAAAGCTCACAAGTAAAATCTGAAAGATCTAAAGGTGGGGATGATGACAGATATGTCTCCCAGAGTAAAGAGCTAACGGTTAAATATTTTCTGAGTGAAATATCAATGTATTAAAAATAATTCAGTGTGGATATGAGGAATTTGAGAAACAAGACAGAGGATCATAGGGGAAGGGAAGGAAAAATGAAATAAGATTAAACCAGAGAGAGAGACAAACCATACCACTCTTAATTAATCTCAGGAAACAAACTGAGGGTTGCTGGAGGGGAGTGGGGTGGGAAGGATGGGTGGCTGAGTGATGGACACTGGCAAGGGTATATGCTATGGTGAGTACTGTGAATTGTGTTAAGACTGATAAATCACAGACCTGTACCCCTGAAACAAATAATACATTATATGTTAACTAAAAATAATTCAATGTGAACATCATGGTGGCCTTTATTTGACCTAACACAAGAACTTGGGGGCACCTGGGTGGCTCAGATGGTTGGGCATCTGCCTTTGGCTCAGGTCATGATCTCAGCGGGGAGCTTGCTTCTCCCTCTCCCTCTGCCTCTCCCCCTGCTTGTGCTCTGTCTCTGTCTCTGTCTCTCTCTCAAATGAATCTTCTTTTTTTTTTTAAGACTTTATTTATTTATTTGACAGAGAGAGGTCACAAGTAGGCAGAGCGAGAGGGGGAAGCAGGCTCCCTGCTGAGCAGAGAGCCCGATGCGGGGCTCAATTCCACGACCCTGAGATCATGACCTGAGCCAAAGGCATAGGCTTAACCCACTGAGCCACCCAAGCGCCCCTCAAATGAATAAATCTTCAAAAAAAAAATTTAATACAACTTGGGTCACCTTGTTGTCAAAAAAAATCTATAAAACTCATTACAGGGGCACCTGGGTGACTTGGTCAGTTGAGCTACATACTCTTGGCTTCAGCTCAGGTCATGATCTCAGGATGGAAAAATTGAGATCCATACTCAGCAGAGAGTCTCCTTGAGATTCTCCCCCTCTCCCTCCAGTTCGTGCATGTGAACTCACTAAAATAAATAAGTCTTTAAAAAAAAAAATTTAGTTACAGAGCCATGCTAAGGCAGTATAGTATATTGTAATTATCACTAGAGTCACTCTCAATCATCATAAATCTCTTTCTCTAAGTCTGCTTAGAAGATTATATAAATATCTTGACAATGCTGTTCAGTGCACTGAAGAGCAGGAAATCAACAAATGTTGGTAGAATTAAATTGAACTTTACAAACTAGCCATGCCTTCTTATCAAAGCATTTAGCAATATTATATTTCTGTAATGACCTTTCCTGAATTAGACCTCAAATTTCTAACTTTTAAGTTGTATTTATTACATTGTCAAATATCAACAGTATTTTTAAGATTCATATCTATAACTCTAAATGATCCCTTCATTTAACCAACCTCCCATACTAATTTATGAAATAAGTATTTTCTTTATGTGATTCTACAATGTAATAATTTGAAATAATTTAAATTATATATGGGCTTATTCAGTTTTACTAGTACATGTGTAACTTTTTAACTTAATTTCCTACTATACTAATCAAAGCCTAAAATAGGAAAATAAACTGTTTAAAAATGTGTTTCATCTATAATGTCTTACTGAAAAATTAATTCCAATCACTAACCTAAGTATTACTCTCCAGGGATGGACACTGCTGAATAATTTGTCCAAATGTCAACTGCAATTTTCAAAAATCTTTTCTACCTCAAAATTTTAAACATCTGCAAAAAATACTTGTTTTGAGAGTAGTTTACATTCATGACACTTGACCTTTTGCTGTACACACCACAAAATTCAAGTCTCAAATACCATGCAAGCAGGAAACCTGATCATTCCTGCAGTAGCCATCTGCATGGTCCAATATCAAATATTAGTTCTAGGTTGCACTAAGTCATGTGTTACAAATCTTTTTCTGCAGCTTCTATAATTAGTTGTAATTTGCCTCTTTTAAAATGTGTTTCTTATGGGACATCTGGCCTTGAAACTTCCACCTTCCCACTGAAAAAATACTTAGTGTCTGGATTTTTTTTTCTCTTTTAATATGGAGGACTCCATGGGTGGTATAACCAAGTCCAGACTTTAAAAAAAAAATTAAATTCCAGGAACAGATGATGATTAAGACCATTTAAGTATTACCTAAAATGAATGTAAAATAAAACTCTGTTGTAACAGAACTATTTCACAGATTTCTACATACATCTCCCATGTATTTTATGTTTACAAAATAAATTATCATGGAAATATAGCATTGGTCTACTTCCAGAAACTACATCAAATTAGGTAAGAAAGGTTTAGAATCAAAGATTTCATAAAAGGAAAAAAGGATGAGCCCAGTGGGCAGATATGACAAAGTATCTTCTTAAAATAGGAAATTATTTTAACATCATCAATAACCTTAATTTCACAGACTGGTTATATTTAGGATACACTAAAATTGCCTTAACATGTAATAAATTATTAAATTGTTTAATACTCATCTCATCATCAACTCATTTGGTTCTAGAAAGTTTTTTTAAACTGCACATTAAATATGGGCTAAGGAAAAAGTAGTAAAAATGAAGAGACACTACTTTTCTATAAGATGAAAATGGAAAAATTTATGATATACTCCTATCAGACCTATTTGGGGTTCCTACATTAAATAATTTTTGCTAGAAACTTCTTTAAAAATCAGTATTATGCCTTTACAAAAAAGAAAAAGAAAACACTAAGAAATGTGAAATGGTCAGAGAAAAGGTTAAGTCAGAGAAAAAAAAATCAGCTTCTGATGCCAAAACTTCAAAAACACAACGAAATTTGATAGGTTTCTTAAATTCCACATATGAGTGAAATCATATGGTATATGTCTTTCTCTGACTTATTTTGCTTAGCATAATACTCTCTAGCTCTATTCATATCATTCGTTTTATGGCTGAGTAATATTCCACTGTGTATATATACACCACAGCTTCTTTATCCATTCGAACCAGCAAAGAGGAAAAAAGGAGGCAAACCAAGAAACAAACTCTTAACTATAGAGAACAAATTAATGGTTACCAGAGGGGAGGTGGGTGTAGGGGTGGGTGAAATAGATAATGGGGATTAAGGAGTGCACTTGTGATGAGTACCAGGTGTTGTATAGAAGTGTTAAATTACTGTATGTTACACCTGAAATTACTGTAACACTGTATGTTAACTCAAATTAAAAATTCATCTCAAAAAATGAGAAATTTTCATCTCACTGAAAATGTCATGTAGATATAAAAAAACAAGCAAGTCTTTAGCAAAAATTCAAAAACTTTCACCTAAAAACTGGACACGATTTTTAGTGTCCTACTTTTAGTAGACACAGATAATAATAAGCCATCTCCATGATCCCTATGATGGCTATGATTAGATTAAGTAAAGTTAGCATGAAAATAACCATTAGGATGTTTTATCCAATATAAGAATACCCTTTTGCAATTATGTTACTTTAATAGGCATATAAGCAACAGTAAGTGTATATAAACTTTGTGTAAAAAGTGACATATCCCAAAAGTTAAAGAAATAACACCATTAATTATTAAAATAGGTTAACATAAACGACTAGGTTCAATAACTTACCTGTATTCCATCTTTAAGTTTCAAAATGCATTCCATTGTATTGATGGTAATTACCACTGGTTCTGAACCCAGTTTTGTCCATGGTACATGGATCCTCAACTCATGAATATGTCCACTTAAAAAAGTGAATGGTAATTTCAATTCCTTAAAACAAAATATTAAAAGTTAGTAAGTGCTCAATTTTCTCATTATAATATCCAAATTACTTTCTGAAAAGAAAAATGAAATTTCTAAAAAATATTTTAAGAAATACTGTTCAACAAAAAGTAGCAGAAACCTGTTAAACTATAGGTAATGATACACCACAAAAACCTATTGTACAAGTTGCTTTTATTTATTTTTTTTTAAAGATTTTATTTATTTATTTCACAGAGGGAGAGAGATCACAAGGAGGCAGAGAAGCAGGCAGAGAAAGAGAGGGGGAAGCAGGCTCCCTGCTGAGCAGGGAGCCCAATGCGGGCCTCGATCCCAGGACCCGGAGATCATGACCTGAGCCGAAAGCAGAGGCTTTAACCCACTGAGCCACCCAGGCGCCCTGTACAAGTTGCTTTTAATAAGCTAATCTGCCTAGGCCTCCTTTTCTTTTTCCACTGAATGTATATAATATAAAATATGTGGTACGTAAGAGAAATTCATATATGATAGTGGTTGTAATAATCACAGCAGACAGCAGCACTGAGATAAATCTCCATTCAAAAACATATATTTAAAATGAGTTTTAAACTAACAAAACAGGATTGTAAGGTAAGTTAAAAGGGTATGGAGAGAGCACAGTTAAGAGGAGAGTGACCCAACAAAATAAAAATTAACCAAACTTGAAAAATAAAAAAAGTACTGAGCTTTACCTAATTAAAGACTGTACCTGGATACTATCTGGTCATAAAATTTAAATGTTTTCTGATTGATTTCCATTATTATTAGAAAGAAGGTGAGAAATGAAAACATAAATGTCACCATAATCACTTTATATTACTAACTTGTTTCACTGAAAATTGTTACAAAATGAAGGAAAAAACTGCAATGTAGATTACACTTCAATCACATTGTTATTTCAACTATTTGTGAAAATTAAGATATACATTAAACTTATTCGCCCAACAACTGCCCACCTACTTAGAATAGCAACAAACCAAAATAGCTAAATATAGGCAATATGGCAAACCACGTGTTGAATGTATCCATGTCTCAGTTTATCTGTAAAATCTGGATAACAATATTGTTATCCTTAATCCTCAACATTGAGGATTAAGTGAATTTATACAAAGTGCTTAGAATATTATCTTCCTCTAAGAACTATTTTTAAAATGCTACCTATGCTTACAAACATATGAGATTCATATAAGTATTCAGAAGCTTTTTTTTCCTGCAAGGGCAGAATACTTAAAATCTATTTCTACTATATTATTCTAATGGAGTGTCACATTTTAAGTATTTGCCATTATTAATTTGAAAGATTCATTTGGAGTATAAACCAATTATATTTTCATTATCTATAACAAAAACAATGTTTACCAAGCACTTACTATGGTACCAGGCACTTTACCAGCATACAATTATTTAATCCTTATAAGAGCCCCAAAAGGTAAATACTATTATTCTAACAATTTTACAGATGAAGAATCTGAGGCATGGAAAGGTCAAGTAACTTCCCAAAATGACAATTTGGAAAACAAGGACTCAAAACTGGAAAATATGATGCCAGAACCCTTGCTCCTCACTACAAATACACTTCATCTATACTTCTGCTATTAGCACTTAATACCTTTCCTTGGTTGTGCATCTATTTGGACAATGAGCCCATGATATTGCCATCTCTACCACTTCCTGACTTGTGCAACAAAGAAACATTTGTGAAATGCCTACCAAAGTTGCAATTTAGGGTATAAGCTGGATTTTCGCAGGAAGAAGTCAAAAGCACCTGAATCAAACTCAAGACCTCAGTATTATCAGAATGCTACTAATCAACTTTACTACTACTACCTAACCACTAACACAAGAGTCAGCATTCTATATTTGAACATGAAATTTTGAACCATATCACCCATACTGAAATCCACTTAAGATCAACACTTATTATCTGACTATAATCAAGTTTATTTCCATTTCCTCCGAGTTGTGAAAAATGAGAATACATTTATGCCTGTAAAAGACAAAACACGAATGTTGTTATAGTAGACAGACCACCTTAATGTAACTATAAAAACAATTTTCATTCCTTTTACTTCAAGATACACTGTACAACTTTAAAATACTTTATTTGCTTATAACTATTCAGAAATACATTGTGGAAAATGCATTCCTAAAACCAGACCATCTATGACTGCACAAGGAATATTAGTAAAGAAGAATTTAAGAAGGGGGTTAAAAAGTTCTCAAAAACCTAATTCTAGGTAGGCTATAACATAATATTCTAACAGAAAACCGGCATACTTTAAAACTAAATTTTGGGCGCCTGGGTGGCTCAGTGGGTTAAAGCCTCTGCTTTCGGCTCAGGTCATGATCTCAGCGTCCTGGGATCGAGGCCCGCATCGGGCTCTCTGCTCAGCAGGGAGCCTGCTTCCTCCTCTCCCTGTCTCTCTGCCTGCCTCTCTGCCTACTTGTAATCTCTCTCTCTGTGTCAAATAAAATAAATAAAATCTTTAAAAAAAAAAAAAACTAAATTTTACAAGTAACAAAACCAAACAGACAAATCTAAAACCTTCATGCAGCAAAGAAAACATTGAAGAGAGTGAAAAGGCAACCTATGCATTGGGGAAAAAAATATGTGCAAACCATTTATCTGATAAGGAGTTAGTATCTAAAACAAACAACAAAAAGTAATCCAATTTAAAAGTGGATAAATGATTGAATAAACATTTCTCAAAAGAATACACACAAATTGCCAGCAAGTATATGAAAAGATGTTCAACATCACTAATCAAGGAAATGCAAATCAAAACCACAATGACCTACCATCTCACACCTGTTGGAAGGGACACTATCAAAAAGTAACAAGTGCTGGCAGGTACCTAGAAAAATTGGAACCTTGTGTGCTATTGGTGAAAATGTAAAAATGATGCAGCCACTAGAAGAAAGCTTTATGGAAGTTCCTTAAAAAATTAATAGAATCACCATATGAAATCAGTTCTGAGTATATACCAAGAAGAACTGAAAACAGGATCTCAAAAAGATAGTTGCACAACCACATTCACTGCAGCATTAATCACAATAGTCAAGAGGTGGAAGCAGCCTAAATGTCCACTGAAAGATAAATAGATAAAGAAGATGTGGTATATACAATCAAATATATCCAGTCTTCTAAAAAGAGGAAATTCTGTCATGTGCTACAACATGAATAAACATGTTAAAAACATTACGCTAAGTGAAATAAACCAATCACAAAAAGACAAATATTGTATGATTCTACATATATAAGGTATCTGAAGTAGTCAAATTCTTAGAAACAAAGTAAAATGGTGGTTGCCAGGTGCTGGGGTGAAAGAAGGAAAAAGGAAGTTGTTGTTAAATGGTTATAGAGTTTTAATTTTTGAAAGATGAAGTTCTACAGATTCAATAACAATGTGCTTACAGTTAACACTAGTCTATACTTCAAAAGAGTTAAGATGGTAAATTTTATGTTATATGCTTTTTACTACAAAATAAAAATGAATACAGGACAGGACTTTAAGAATTTTGAGTTAGGAAGCTGGCAAATCCTCTTTCCAAAAAGCAATGACAAAACTAGACAAAGTTGTTAAAAACGACAGAAAAAAATCAGGGGCAAAAGGGAAGTCTAATCTAAGGTCACAATATTTGTTGGTACAAGCAACAAAACAGCAGACTGGCCAGAAAATTAACAGACTTGCTATGACTTACATATCCCTGACAGTCTGGAAAGCTATATGCATTTGCCAAGTTGTCCTTACTTAGAGGAGAGGGAACTAACAAGCTACTCATTCATGGTTAACTAAGAGACCTTATAAACCTAGTAAGTTTAAAAGAAAGGGGGGGAGGGGGCAAGGATCAGATTTATAAACTCCCTGAATTGTGAGTATTATCTAATATATGTATAGGAGTGGAAGAAAGTGTATGTAAGGAGAGGAAGACTTAGTGGTTCAATGGTTTAAACAGTCTCCAATCAATGACTGATGACTCAGTTATAATGACCCAGGGTAATTCCCTAGAAAGCCAGAACTGANGGGGGGGGGGGGGGGGGGGGGCGCGGGAAGGATCAACATTAGAGGCCACACACTAAAGGGAAACACCACAAATGTGGTTCAGGCAAGTCACTAAAAAATAAATAAACCAACAGCAACAACAATCATCCTCTGGGTAGAGGAAATCAGAATTCAGAGTTGCTACAACTCACTATCTATAAAATGTCCAGTTTTCAACAAAGAATTATGAAACATGGAAAGTATACAAATTAAATAAATAAAAACTATCTGAGGGTGCTCAACTGTATGACTTAGTCCACAAAGACATAATATCTATTATGTTCAAAGAAATAAAGGAAACCATATTTACATAATTCAACGAATATAGGACAATGATTCGTCAAATAGAAAATATCAATGAGACAAATGGCCAAGAACAACCAAATGGGAATTATAGAATTCAAAAGTACAGTAAATTAAATGAAAAATCCCTAACAGAGCTCAACATCAACTGGAAAAAGAATCAGTAAATCCAGACCCTGACACAGCACAGTGAAAAGCCAGGGACAAAAAGAAAATCTTAAAATCAGAAACAGAAAAATCGCTAACTTCTCATTACATACAATAATGGCAAGAAGGTAATGACATGGGCGCCTGGGTGGTTCATTGAGTTAAGCGCCTGCCTTCAGCTCAGGGAATCCCACATCAGGCTCCCGGCTCAACAGAGAGTACGCTCCTCCCTCTCCCTCGTCCCCTCCTCCAGCTTGTGCTCTGTCTCAGTCACTCTCTCTCAAATAAATAAAATCTTTAAAAAAAAAAAAAAAGAAAGAAAGAAAGAAAAGAAAATGAAGGTAATGAGATGACATTCAACAATAACCAAAAATTCTATATCCAGCAGATATCCTTCAAAAACGAAGGCAAAATAAAAGGAACATCCAAATAAAGATTCAGATAATTCACTGTTAACAGAATACTAAAAGTTCATCAGACTGAAAAGAAGGAACACCAGACGGTAACTGAAATTCACAAAAAAGCACCAATGAATGTAATTACATAATCACTCAAGGACAATATAGATGTATATTTTCTCCTGATTTCAAAGGCTATTACCTAAACATATTTATCAAATTGTACTGTTGGACTCATAACACAAAGGCACAATATATATGACAATAGCACAAAGAAGGGGGAAGTAATAGAGCTATAAGGGAGAAAGTTTCTGTAATTTAATGTAACAAATTTAGCATTAATCTGGAATAGACTAAAAAAATGGATGCATATTGTAAGCCTTTGCATAACTGCTAAGAACAAAAGTGCTGTGAAAATTAAAGAAATTAAAATGAAACATTAAAAAATATCTACTTAATGTAAAAAAGTAGTAAAGGAGGAGAAAAACAAACAAGAACACAAGAAACATTGACAATACAAAATGGTAGATGAAAATCCAACCATATGATTAAAAACATTAAATGTGGAGGGATTAAATACTCCAGTCAAAAGACAAAGATTGAAAAAAGAAAAAAAGGCAAAGATTGAGGGTGCCTGGGTGGCTCAGTACATTAAGGGTCAGCCTTTGGTTGAGGTCATGATCTCAGGATCCTAGAATCAAGCCCTGAAATGGGCTCCCTGCTCAGCAGAGAGCCTGCTTCTCCCTCTGCCTGCCACTCCCCGTGCTTGTGCTCTCCCATGAAAATAAATCTTCTAAAAAGGCAAAGATTGTCAGAATGGATTGATTTTATTTTATTTTATTTTATATTTATTTCATTATTTGTTTGTTTGTTTAAGTGGGGATGGGGGAAAAGAAGACAGAAAATCTTAAGTAGGCTCCATACCCAGCACAGAGCCCCATGCAGGACTCTATCCACAGCACTGAGATCATGATCTGAGCAGAAACCAAGAGTAGGACACTTAACTGACTAAGCCACCAGGCACCCCAGGACGGGATTTTAAAAAAGATCAAACTATACGTTCCCTCAAGAGATTTAGATTCAAAAAACAAATTGGTTGAAAATAAATCTTAAAAACATTTTTAAGGGGCGCCTGGGTGGCTCAGTGGGTTAAAGCCTCTGCCTTCGGCTCAGGTCATGATCTCAGGGTCCTGGGATCGAGCCCCGCATCGGGCTCCCTGCTTGGCAGGGAGCGTGCTTCCTCCTCTCTCTCTCTGTCTGCCTCTCTGCCTACTTGTGATCTCTCTCTCTCTATCAAATAAATAAAGAAAAAAAAATTTTTTTAAGGATAATTTTTTTCTATAGACATAGAGAATAGATTGGTGGTTGTCAGGGTCATGGGGTGGAGAGTGGGCAAAATTGGTGAAAGGAGTCAAAAGGTACAAACTTCCAAGTTGTAAAATAAGTCATGGGGATGTAACGTACAGCATGAGGACTTTAATGATACTGAACTGCATATCTGAACATTGCTAAGAGAGTAAATCTTATAAGTTCTCATTACCAAAAAAAAATATTTGTTGGGCACCTGAGTGGCTCAGTGGGTTAAAGCCGCTGCCTTCAGCTCAGGTCATGATCCCAGGGTCCTGGGATCGAGGCCCACATCGGGCTCTCTGCTCAGCAGGGAGCCTGCTTCCTCCTCTCTCCTCTCTCTCTGCCTGCCTCTTTGCCTACTTGTAATCTCTCTCTCTCTGTCAAATGAATAAATAAAATCTTTAAAAATATATATATATATTTGTTAACTATGCACAGTGACAGATGTTAACTAGACTTACTGTGATAATTGATCTTTTTGCAATGCATAAAAATATCAAATCATGGAGTACACCTAATATTATACTTTCATATTAGTATAAAAGTACTTGCCTGGAATACCTGAAATACAACATTTTCTTGCTATTTAAACAGTATAGATTCTCTTTTTAGCATGTAGGGAATTTTTATTTCTATATATTAATTTCCAGCAGTGTTCCTTCCTCCTGTTTTGTTTTTTTGCGATTTCTTTATTTTTTTGTTTTTTTTTTGAGAGGGAGGCAAGGGGAAGGGGGTGAGGGAGAGAATCCGACACAGGACTCAATCTCACGACACTGAGATCATGAACTGAGCCGAAATCAAGAGTCAGACACTTAACCAACTGAGCCGCTCAGGTGCCCCATTCCTGTTTTTCATATGACTGTTTTCTAAAATGAATAATTCATTGTAGTCATGGGATAAAATTACAATGAACAAGATGAAATTTGAAGAGGTAGTTAAAACTAAATAACATGCCAATAAATTAGAGATGGTACTAGGCATGAAGAAACAACACAAAGCAAAATTTTAAGACAATTAAAAACAGTGTACTGAGAAATATATATACATATATATGTGTATGTATATGTATATGTATAATGCAAACAACAACCACGGAACTGGAGTACACTATTAAGAAAATAGACTTTAAGAATAAAAATATTATTAAAGATAACATAAGACACTTTATAACAATAGAAGGGTTGATTCAAGAAAACATAAAAACATATGTGAGCATAGCAACAGAACCCCAAAATACATAAAGTAAAAACTGACAAAAGTAAAAAGAAAGACAGCTGGTTCAATAATCATAGAGACTTTAATACTCACAATAATGTATAGACAGAGGATCAACCAAGATATGGAAGACCTGAACACTACCAACTAATTAAACCTGAAATCTATAAACCACTCCATCCGACAAACACAAAAATACACAATCACCAAAAAATCAGAAAGCATCTGAACTGAATGAAAATACAAGATAATCAAAATCTGAGATGCAGCTAAAGATATTTATAGCTGTTTAAATGCCTATAATAGAAGAAATCTCCCAAAATTGATAACCTAAATTTCTACCAGAAATGGTAGAAAAATAAGCTAAACCCAGCTAACCTAAACAAGGTAACCCAAACCGAACAAGCAAAAAGAAAGACCACAATATCAACAAAATAAAGGGAAATGGGAGGATATATGTAGTCAAACTGTTTTAAGATTGTTCAGGAAATGGTACAAATACTAAGTTAGACTCTAATTAAAGTCAAATATGCATTCTGTAACCTTTGGGGTCAGCAATTGAAGCAATTTTTAAAACAGCATTATTAAAAAAAAAACCTAAAACAAGAATTACGAGAGTGAAAGAGGGACACACTTAAGGATGATTTTTAACTATGCTGAATAAGATAACACTTAAATTTGTGTACACCTAATAACAATTTCTAGGCATATAGCTAAAACTTGGCAAAATTAAAAAGTAGACAAATAATCAAATGTAGATATTAACATACTTTAGTAATTGACAGAACAGCAGATACGAAAATCTACATGGACTTACAAGATTTTAGAAACACTATTAACTAATTTGAAGTAAATGATATTTATGGAAGAATATAGCAACAACTGCAAAATATACACTTTTTATCAACAGCATATAGAACATCTACAAAAATAGACCATATACTGATTCATAAATTATAATGGATTAAAATAATACAGAGACTATGCTGACTGCAGTGGAATTAAGTTAGAAATCAGTAACAGATAACTAGCAATTCCCCAAATGTTTGGAAATTAAGCACACACTTCTAGACCCATGAATCAAAAAAATCAAAATGGAAATTAATATTTTTCCTGAACAAAATAATGAAAAGAACATATGAAATTCTGTAACATAAAGTTAAGTAGAGGGGAGGACAAAAAGGTTATAGCATTAAATGCATGTATTTCAATAGAAAAAGATAGGAGGAAAAAATAAATAATAGAAGCTTCCACCTCAGAAAACTAGAGAGAACAGCCAATCAAATCCAAAGAAAGTAGAATGGGAAAACAACAAAAACAACAAAAATCAGAAAAATCAGTTCTTTGCAAATAAAATAAAACCTTAACAATATTGATGATGAAGATATAAATCACTAATATCAGTAAGGAAAAAATATCACAAGAGATCCTAGATTTTTTTAAAAAAATAAGTCAACTTTAAGCTGGACCAAAAAACCCAACTTTATGGCTTTACATATAGACAATTTTGAGCAGTGGCAGGAAATTTTTCAGTAAGGGCCAGATAGTATATATTTAAGGCTTTTTCAAGCCATGCACTCTCTGTCCCAGCCACTCAACTCTGCCATTTTAGTTTTCAAAAGCTGCCAAAGAGCTGTGCTCCAATAAAATTTTATTTATAAAAGTAGGCCCAAGCCATTGTTTGCTGATCACTGGTTCTGAAGAAATGGAGAAATTCAGTGAAAAACATAACTAACCAAAACTAACCAAAGAGATAAAATCTAAATAGTCCTATATCTGCTAAGGAAATTAAATCATGGGGGGTGCTTGGGTGGCCCAGTCCATTAAGCACTGACTCTTGGTTTCAGCTCTGGTCATGATCTCAGGGTCATGAGATGGAGTCCCAGGCTGGGCTCCATGCTCAAGGAAGTCCATTTGTCCATCTCCCCCGCTCCCTACCCCCTGCAAATAAAATCTTTAAAAATCGGGAATTTAAAACTTTCCAACTAAGAAACTGTTGACCCACACAACTCCTGGATTCATTTTTCCTAAGATTTAAAAAACTAGTAAAAGAACAAAGTTGGAGATTACACACATCTTGATTTCAAAACTTACTACAAAGTTATGGTATTCAAAACAAAGTGATACTGACCACAGACCTAGAAACCACCAAGGAAACTATATTGAGAGCCCAGAAATAAACCCTCACATTTATGGCCAAGTGATTTTCAAGAGGGGTGCCATGACCATTCAAATGGGGAAAGGAGTCTTCAGCAAATGTTACTGGAAAAGTAGACACCCAGTTGTAAAAACAAATGAAGTTGGATCCTATCATAGGTATGTTGCTGATTGCCAGGAGCTGGTAAAAGAGAACAGCAAGTTACTGGATCAATGGGTACAGAGGTTCAATTTGGGAAACTAAAAAAGTTATGGAGATGGATGGTGGTAAGAGTTGTACAACACATAAATGTTATCAATGCCACAGAACTATAAAATAAGAAAATGGCAAAAATGGTAAATATTGGTATGTGTATTTTACCAAAATAAAAAAAACTAATACCAATCTTATACAAACTCATTTATTAAAAAAGGATATACCTAATAATATAACGAAGCAAAATATCTTTGATAATCCAAGCCAGATAAGGACATTGCAAGAGAGATCACAGACCAGAATCACTTATAAACATAGCTGCTACAAAACCAAAGATTTAGCAAATCAAAGCCAACACATAAAAAGGTTAATACATAGTAAGTATGGGTTTATCCCAGAAATTCAAACTCCATCTAAAAACTCAATTTTAATTCACCACATTAACAGAATAAAAGAAAAAAAATCAGATAAACTCACTAAATGTAATACTTAATAAAATTCAAACCCATTCATGATTTTTAAAAACTTGTAAAAGGAGGAACAAAAGAGCATTTCCTTACCCAGTAAAGAGTATTTACAGCTAGCAACACGCTCAACAGTAAAATATTGAGCACTTTCACACTGAAGGTAGGAACAAAGAAGAGTATTTTCAAATGTCTACTCCACACTGCCATAAAGAAATAAAAGGTCCAAGCACTGGAAGATGTAAAACTGTCACTATTTGCAAATGGCATAACCGTGTACATAGTCAGTCTAAAAGAAAACACCAAATCATACTAGACAAGTTAGGACACTGAATGGAAGGCCAATGTACTAAAACAACTGTATTTCTGTGTACTGATCACGTGCTTAGAAAATGAAATTTTAAAGAAATAATGCTCCTTAAAACAAAAAGAAGGTCATATTTAATGAAATATGTGCAAGGCCTCTCTTGAAAACTTCAAATCATTGCTGAGAAAAACTAAAGACCTAAAAATACAGAAAGCAATGTTCTGTACCAGGATTAAAAAACTCAACATTATGTTAACACACTATGTGTTAATGTTAATTCCTTGCAAATTAATCGACTGATTTCATGTAACCTCAACAAAAAAGTTAGTGGGTTTCCCCTTCAGGGGGAAATTACTTCTAAAATTTACAGATCGAAATTAAAATGTATGGACCTACAATAGTTACAAGGAAAAAAGAACAAGGTACACAAATTACGCTATGAGATATCAAAACTTATTGTGTAAGACAGTATGATGATAACACAAGAATAGACAAATAGACTACTGAGCAGATACAGAGTTCAGAAATAAATCCACACACATGACAACAGGATTTGCAATAAGACTTTCTGCAATTCAGTAGAAAAAAAATGGTTCAACAAATGTTGTGGATTAATTATCAAAGAAAAAAAAGTGCATTTTAACCTCTACTTCACACTTGCAGAAAAATTTTGGATAAATCAAAGAAAACAATAAAACTTCTAAAAGAAAACAAGAGATGGACAGCAATACTCAAAGGAATGAAACTGGACCACTTTCTTACACCATACACAGAAATAAATGCAAAAGACCTAAATGTGAGACAGGAAACCATCAAAATCCTAAAGGAGAACATAGGCACCAAACTCTCTGACCTTAGTCATGGCAACTTCTTACTAGACACGTGTCCAGAGGCAAGGGAAACTACTGGGACTTCATCAAAATAAAAGCTTCTGCATAACAAAGGAAACCATTAACAAAACTAAAAGGCAACCTATGGAATAGGAGAGGATATTTGCAAATGGCATATCTAATGAAGGGTTAGTATCCAAAATAGGTAAAGAACTTATAAAAGCCAACAGCCAAAAAAAACCCAAGTAATTTGATTAAAATGGGCAGAAGACATGTATAGACATTTCTACAAAAAGACATACGGATAGCCAACAGACACATGAAAAGATGCTCAACATCACTCACCATCAGGGAAATGCAAATCAAAACTACACTGAGATATCACGTCACACCTGTCACAATGGCTACACTCAACAACACAAGAAACAACAGGTGTTACTGAGGATGTAGAGAAAGGGGAACCTTCTTGCACTGGTGCTAGGAATGCAAACTGGTGTGGCCAGTGGTGAAATTTTAATAATCCACTGAGTACCCACTGAGAATCCAATGATCCAGCAATTGCACTACTGGGTATTTACCCAAACAACATAAAAATACTAATTTGAAGTGATACATGCACCCCAATGATTACAGCAGCATTATCAACAATAGCCAAATTACAGAAAGAGCCCAAATGTCCATCAACTGATGAATGGATAAAGGAGATAGATATAGGTATTTATACATATATAATGGAAAATTATTCAGCCATTAAAAAGAACAAACTCCTGCCATTTGCATCAACATGGATAGAGCTAGAGTGTATAACGCTAAGTGAAGTCAGTCAGAGAAAGACAAACACCACATTTCACTGATATGTGGAACTTAAGAAAGAAAACAAACGAGTAACGGGGGGGGGGGCAAAAAAGTGAGGAAGGCAAACCAATTAACAGAGAATAAGCCAATGGTTACCAGAGGAGGGGTTGGGAGGATGGGTTAGATAGGTGATGGGTATTAAGGAATGCACTTGTCATGATGAGCACGGGCTGATTAGAATAAAAACAAAACAAAACAAAAGAGAGTATCTTCATATCCCTGGAATAAGCAAAAATTTCTTAAAACTAAGGAAATCAATGGATTGGACCTCAATGAAATTACAAACTTCTAGTCATCAAAAGATAATTTTAAGAGAGTAAAAAGCCAAGCCACAGACTGGAAGAAGATACTGCAAAATATATCTAGCGAAGGATTCATTTCGAAAATACGTAAAGAACCCCTCCACATCAATTAAAAAAAAAATACCCAATTTTTTTTAAAAGTCAAAAGAATTAGAGACTTTACAAACGAGGATATTCAAATAGCCAATAAGCAGCACGTGAAAATGTATTCAACATCATTAGCCATTAAGGAAATGAAAATTTAATCTGAGATACCACTACACACCACCAGAAAGGTTAAAATTAAAATAATATGCCAAGTAATACCAAAAATCTGAAGTAACTGGACCTCTCATCCACCGTTGGTAAGGTCCACCATTGGGAAGAATGGAAATTGATACAATCACTTTGGAAAACTATTTGGCAGTATCCATCAAAGCTAAACATGTACATACCTAAGTATACACCTAAGAGAAATTAATGCCTATGTCCGTCAATAAACACATACAAGAGTGTTCACAAGAACTTTCTTTATAACAGCCAAAAGTAGAAGCCACTCAAATGTACATCAATGGGAAAAGTGAATCTTTAGCCAACAGACTACTACAAGGCAATACAGAGAACAAACTATAGCTCCTGCAACAACATGAGTTAATCTTAGCCATGAAGTTAAATAGCCAGGCACGAGTGATTCCAATTTATTAAGGTTCAAGAACAACAAGTATAATTTCTTTATGTTGACAAAAGTCAAAATAAGAGTCACCTACTCTAGAGGATGGAGATACTGATTTTCAAAGGGGAGCCATTTAAGGTGCAGGAAATACTCTATTTCATCTCCACAATGGTTACACACGAGTATACATGGTGTAAACAAACATAAAAACTGAGCTGTACACTTAGGACTTGTGGTCATTTTTAAAATATGAAAATAATAAAATAATTAACCTTGGAGAGAAGAAGGGAAGGGAATCAAGAATATTATTTCTTTTTTTTTTTTAAGATTTTATTATTTCACAGAGGGAGAGAGATCACAAGGAGGCAGAGAGGCAGGCAGAGAGAGGGGGAAGCAGGCTCCCTGCTGAGCAGAGAGCCCGATGCGGGCCTCGATCCCAGGACCCTGAGATCATGACCTGAGCCGAAAGCAGAGGCTTTAACCCACTGAGCCACCCAGGCGCCCAAGAGTATTATTTCTTAGTGATACTCTAAATTATTCAATAATAAAGGGAGCAGTGGAATATAAAAATTAACTTTCACCATTAGATTAAGACTTTTCTTATCTCCTAAAAAGCAGCTGGTCTGGCTCTTCTGAGTTTCCACAGATAATTTTTGTATCTTCAGGCCTAAGAGAGTTGCCTGGCATATGTTAGTAATAAATGTACTCAGTGGATTAATAAACATGAACTTTAAAACTACAGTTCATTTACATCAAACCATTCTCAAGTTAAAAGAAAAAAAAACCTAAAAAGTGAATAAGTAGTAAGTTTTCAATTTTACCGGCATTCTCAATCTGTGTCTGCTCAACTCTCTGAGGACGTCTTGCCCCCTTTCCTACTAAGAGAACTCTCTTGCTGTCTTTCAGACTCTTCCATTCCCCAAAAAGGAGAATGGGAATACAATATTTTCCAGCTTCATACAGAAATCTTAGCAATTAGTATACTGGCATATCTGGTAATGCTTCCGAATTGAGTAAGTAGACAGCACAATTGTGACAAGAACAATGAAACGGTTTTCCTATCTGTTGAGGCACCTTTTGGGAATCCAATTGTAACAAACCATCACTAATAACCAGGAAAAAAAAAACTGTAAAGAAAGGTCTGTCGTTTCAGGGTAGTCCAAAGTACTTTAACAGAAAATTTAAGTTTTAAAGCATAAAGCCAAAAGTGCAGGAAACAACGGATTATTACTAAACTAGATGAAAATGTTTCCAGTTCATGACAGCTACACAGCTTACCTGTTCCAGCACATCCAACTTTAACTCGAGCTTGCTGAGAACCACGTCTCCACCCCATAGGGAAAGCTGTAGATCTGACGGCTTTAAATTCTTGATGTAGCGATTCACATAGCTCATTAAAATTGGAGTCACATACGACTCCAGCATCTTTTAAGGTGCGGAGGAGTCAAAGTCAGAAGCTGAATGGGGTAAAAACAAACCTGAGAAGTAACTGAGTCGGGAGAGCAGCGAAGGAAAAAGCATTTCTCAGGAGGGACGGAAGAGGCCGAAAAGCAACAGTCCCCACCAAAGCAGCCGCTCGCCTCCTCCCAGAAGCCGAAAACACAAATGGATTTTCGCTCCAGCTGCAGCTTCCTCGCTAGTAAAACTCCCCTCAACTCGCCCGGCGAAGGGTGGGCGGAATAAACTAATGAACTGAAGAGAGCAGACACCCAGCAAAGGGAGAGAGAAGGGCGCGGGATCCCCTTCGGCCGCCGCAACCCTTCACCAGCCCAGCCTCCCCACGAGGCCCTCGCCTCCCGGAACCCAGCCGGATCTACCACGGGAGAACCGGGGCTAGAACCAGGCCGGCTCCCACCTCCGGCGGTCCTGCACCCTCCGCTGACACTTACGCCAAAGAGTGCGGTGACTTCCTCTCCAGCTCCCGGTACCCGGCACCCGCCCCCAGCGGCGGCGCAGCTTGGGTACGGCGCCACTTCCGGGTGTTACCCCCTTCGGTGCTCAAAACAAACGGTCCCTCCACCGCCACCCCTCGACTCCCCAGCGGGGCAGGAGTTCCCGGGCTGGAGCAGCCAGTCAGCGCGACTTCTAGAAGACCTCTGGTGCCCGGCTAGCCTGCGTCCCCGCCCCGACCCCGCAGTGTTTTAGGACAAAGCTCTAGGAAATGCGCGGGGGAGGTGGGCGGACCGCTAAAGCGGAGACACCGGTGATCCGGAAGTGGCGCTCGGCGCGGTGAGAAAGCCGCTGTAGGTGGTGGAGGTCGTGTCCGGGTGGGGAAGCTCCGAGGGCCCGAGGGCCCGAGGGCCGGAGGAGGAGGAAGAAAGTGGCTACTGATGTTGAAAGCCCTGAGAAACCAGTGGCTGTTGTTTTTCTTGGGAAATGGAAGGCCTGGGGAGAGGAACGTGGGTTCAGTGGGCAGGGCAACAGCCTTAAGGCCGCAGGTAGGAGCAGGGAGGTCGGAGGCGGGGGCAGATTTAAATCTAGATCCGAGGTTCATTGGCTGCAGGAAAGGTCCGAGTAGTGGAGAAATGGAAGGATGTGTAATTTAGGGGAACGCATTTTGATCAGACGTGCCGACAAGCTCTCGGGTTCTTTGGAAACGGAGTGGTTAAGTAACCCTAAATGTGCTGATGCGAGGCGGTGAAGGAATGGCCAAAGAGAAGATTGTGAAGAACCATTACAGTGCGGTGTGATGTGGGACTTCAGAAAAGCGGTGGGAATATCAGAAGGAAGAAGACTCCTAGAGATAAAGTGAAAAGAAATAGCTAATAAGGAATGAATTCAAGAGTTTTAAGAGGCAGTGTTGGTTTTATTAGGCTGAAATGAACATATAAAATATTACCATTCCTTCCAATACTTTCCAAGCTAACCAAATCGAGAAACTCCAACACCTAACTGGAAAAAACACACTGGGCTTAAAAGAGTAGCATAGGACATGCTCCCTGATTTTTTACCAGTGACATCTGCAGAAAACAACTACCACTGCGTTTTGAAAATGGTCTTTCGTTACAAAGTGATTAAAATGCCCACCCAAAAAAAAATTTTTTTTAATTTAAAAAAAGGGGCGCCTGGCTGGCTCAGTCCATACACCATGCCACTCTTGATCTCGGGGTTGTGAGTTTGACCCCTATATTGTTGCATTTAATTGAAAATACTTAATTAGTATTCCTAAATTTTTAAAGCTCTTTACTGGAATTCAAGTTATGATTTCTTGAACGAGTGTTAGAAAATGCAATAGAAAAGAGGCATAAAATCGCTTCTCGGCCTTTTGGCTAAGATCAAGTGAAAAGAGGCATAAGTGAGGATGCCAAGGTATTTAGATTTACCATGTTAATGAAATAAGTTTCAAAAGAAAAAAGCAGCTAATGGCTAATTTAGAGCAACTGTCCCCTCACGAAAAGCCTTGATGAATAACCCAAGTAATCTAGGTCTTATTAAAACCCACTGAATTAGCCAAGGAAATTAAGAAATTTCTTAGTTATCTATTTCACTTGGAAAGCAAACAAGTTGAAGCCATGACTCAGAAATCTTATTATAAAAGAAGCCCTACGGTTCTAGAACTGCAAGTCTCGTTCTTCTAGAGAAAAGGGGCCTAGTCCCACATTGTTAACACCTGTTGTTTCTTGTGTTGTTGATTTTAGCCATTCTGACGGGTCTCAATTTAATGTGAAAGATCAGTATACTAATATAAATTTAGATTTGTTTTTCTATGCCATATAAATGAAATAATCATGGTATATTTTTTGTTCTATGCCATTTTTCTCTTGGGGCCAACAAGATAATTGCCAAATTCCTGCCTTGGGAAAATTATTTGGTCATTGATTGTTTTGTTGGTTTTAAGAATCAAAAGCAGTGGTTTTCAACCTGTGTTCTATTGCATCCTGTTCTGTAAGCAATCAAAATAATTGTTTTTCCAATTTTTTATTTAAATTCCAGTTAACACAGTGTAATGTTAGTTTCGGGTGTAGAATGTAATGTAATGATTCATCACTTAGATACAACACCCAGTGCTAATCACAACAGGTACACTCCTTAATACCCATCAGCTATTTAACCCATCCCCCCCACCTCCCCGCCACTACCTGTTCTCTATATTTAAGAATCTGTTTCTTGATTTGCTTCTCTCATTCCCCCCATGTGCCTTTTTTTGTTTCTTAAATTCCACATATGAGTGAAATCATGATATTTGTCATTCTCTGACTGACTTATTTCCCTTAGCATCATACTGTTTATCTCCATCCATGCCATTGCAAATGGCAAGATTTCATTCTTTTTTGTGGCTGGGTAATATTCCATTTTATATATCTATATATATATAGGTATCACTTCTTTTTTATTCATCAGTCCATGGACACTTGGGCTCCTTCCATAATTTTGCTATTGTAGATAATGCTGCAGGGGGGATGTATCCCTTTGAATTAGTATTTTTGTATTTTTGGGGTAAATACCTAGTAGTGTGATTGCTGCATGTATTTTATATATATAAGAGAAGTGCACATTTTAAAAGGATACCGGCATTGTTCTCAGGAATCCATAACCCGGTTACAAAAAAGACAATGGATGGTGCTAGCTTTGAATTAAGAATTTTAGTATAGACTAACTGGCACACTTTTTAAGATTCTTTCATGATAATTGCTGAGAATCTCTTAAGACCTGGATCATAGAGTAGTTCTATTTTTTTCTTTTAAATATTTTATTTATTTGAGAGAGAGAGAGTGAGGGAGAGTGTGAGAGGGGAGAAGGTCAGAGGGAGAAGCAGACTCCCCATGGAGCTGGGAGCCCGATGTGGGACTCGATCCCAGGACTCCGGGATCTCGACCTGAGACAAAGGCAGTCGCTTAACCAACTGAGCCACCCAGGCGCCCTAGAGTAGTTCTATTTTTAACTTTTTGAGGAATCTCCATACTGTTTTCCAGAGTGGCTGTACTGGTTTGCATTCTCACCAGCAGTGCACAAGGGGTCTTCTGTCTCTACATCCTCACCAACACCTGTTATTTCTTGTGTTCTTGATAATAGCCCTTCTGACAGCTGTGAGGTGAGAGCTCATTGTAGTTTGATTTGTATTTCACTAATGGTGAGTGATGTTGAGCATCCTTTCATGTGTCTGTTGGCCATCTGTATGTCTTCTTTGGGAAAATGTCTGCATGTCTTCTGCCCATTTTTAAAATTGGATTATTTGGGTTTTGGGTGTTGAGTTTATAAGTTCTTTATATTTTTTGGATACTAATCATTTATCAGATATGTCATTTGCAAATAATCTTCTATTCCATAGGTTGCCTTTTAGTTTTGTTGATGGTTTCCTTTGCTCTGCAGAAACTGTTTATTTTGATGAAGTTCCTATAGTTTATTTTTGCTTTTGTGTCCCTTGCCTCAGGAGATATATCCAGTAAGAAGCTGCTTTGGCCGATGTCAAAGAGGTTACTGCCTGTGTTCTCCTCTGGGATTTTGATGGTTTCCTGTCTCACATTTAAGTCTTTAATCCGTTTTGTATTTATTTTTGTGTATGGTATAAGAAAGTAGTCCAGTGTCATTCTTTTGTATGTTACTGTCCAGTTTTCCCAACACCATTTATTGAAGAGACTGTCTTTTTTCCACTGGATATTTTTTCCTACTTTGTTGAATATTAATTGAGCTTATAGTTGTGGGTTCATTTCTGGATTTTCTATTCTATTCTATTGATCTATGTGTTTTTGTTCAGTACCATACTGTCTTGATCACTATAGCTGAATTCTGAAGTCCAGAATTGTGATGCCTCCAGCTTTGCTTTTCTTTTTCAAGATTGCTTTGGCTATTCAAAGTTCTTTTGTGGTTCCATATAAATTTTAGGGTTGTTTGTTCTAGCTCTGTGAAAAGTGCTGGTGGTATTTTGATAGAGATTGCATTAATTGTGTAGATTGCCTTGGGTAGTATAGACATTTTAACAGTATTTGTTCTTCCAATCCACTAGGGTGGAATGTCTTTCCATTTCTTTGTTTCATCTTTGATTTCTTTCATGAGTGTTCTGTAGTTTTCAGAGTACAGAGCATTTACCTCTTTGTTTAGGTTTATTCCTAGGTATTTTATGGTTTTGGTACTATTGTAAATGGGATGAATTCCTTAATTTCTATTTCTGCTGGTTCATTATTGGTATACAGAAATGCAACAGATTTCTGTACGTTGATTTTGTGTCCTGTGACTTTCCTGAATTCATGTATCAATGCTAGCAATTTTTTGGTGGAGTCTTTGGGTTTTCTATATATAGTATAATGTCATCTACAAATAGTGAAAGTTTGACTTCTTCCTTGCCAATTTGGATGCCTTTTATTTCTTACTGTTGTCTGATTACTGAGGCTAGGACTTCCAGTACTATGTTAAATAACAGTGGTAGGAGTGAACATCCCTGTTGTGTTCCTGACTGTGGAGGAAAATCTCTCAGTTCTTCCCCATTGAGGATGATATTTGCTGTGGGTTTTTTATATGTGGCCTTTATTATATTGAGGTTTGTTCCCTCTCTTCCCTGCTTTGTTGAGGATTTTATCATGAATGGATGTTGTACTTTGTCAAATGCTTTTCTGCATCTATTGAAAGGATCATATGGTTCTTATCCTTTCTTTTATTAATGTGGTGTCTCATGTTGATTGATTTGTGAATACTGAACCACCCTTGCAGCCCAGGAATAAATCCCACTTAATTGTGGTGAATGATTCTTTTTATGTACTATTGGATTTGATTTCCTAGTATTTTGCTGAGAATTTTTGCATTCATGTTCATCCGGGAGATTGGCCTTTAGTTCTCTTTTTTAGTGGAGTCTTTGGTTTTAGAATCACAGTAATGCTGGCCTCATAGAATGAATTTCGAAGCTTTCCTTCCCTTTCTATTTTTTGGAAGAGTTTGAGAAGAATATGTATTAACTCTTCTTTAAATGTTTGGTAGAATTGCCTTGTAAAGCTATCTGGCCCTGGACTTTTGTTTTTTGGGAGATTTTTTATTACTGATTCAATTTCATTGCTGGTTATCAGTCTGTTCAAGTTTTCTATTTCTTCGTGTTCCAGTTTTGGTAGTTTATATGTTTCCTAGGCATTTATTCATTTCTTCCAGGTTTTCCAATTTGTTAGAATATAATTTTTCATAATATTCTCTTATAATTGTTTACATTTCTATGGTGTTAGTTATTATTTCTCCCCTCTCGTTTGTGTTTTTGTTTATTTGAGTCCTTTCTCTTTTCTTTTTAATAAGTCTACCTGGGGCTTATCAATTTTATTAATTTTTTCAAAGCACCAACTCCTGGTTTCACAATCTTCTGTTTTTTTAGTTTCTATATCATTTTTTTCTGCTCTAATCTTTATTATCTCCCTTCTGCTGCAAACTTTAGGTTTCACTTGTTCTTTTTCTAGCTCCTTTAAGTGTAAGGTTAGGTTGTTTATTTGAGATTTTTCTTGCTTCTTGAGCTAGGCCTGTATTGCTATATACTTCCCTCTTGAGACCTCTTTCGCTGCATCCCAAAGATTTTGGACCATTTTGTTTTCATTTTCATTTTATTTTTTAATTTCTTTTTTGATTTCCTGGTTGACGCATTCATTGTTTAGTAGCATGCTGTTTAACCTCCACGTAGTTGAGGTCTATCCAAATTTTTTCTTGAGGTTGACCTCAAGTTTCATAGCATTGTGGTCAGAAAATATGCATGGTATGATCTCAATCTTTTTGTACTTGTTGAGGCCTGATTTGTGACCTAGTATGTGATCTGTTCTGGAGAATGTCCCATGTGCACTTAAAAAGAATGTGTTCTCTGCTGCTTTAGGATGAAATGTTCTAAATACATCTGTTAAGTCCATCTGGTCCAGTGTCTCTTTCAAAGCCATTGTTTCCTTTTTGATCTTCTGCTTAGATGATCTGTCCATTGATGTAACTAGGGTGTTAAAGCCCCCTACTATTATTGTATTATTATAAATGAGTTTTATTATACTTGTTATTAATTATTTTATATATTCGGGTGCTCCCATGTTGGGGACATAAATATTTACAATTGTTAGATCTTCTTGGTGGATAGACCCCTTTATTATGATACAGTGCCCTTCTTCATCTCATTACCGTCTTTGGTTTAAAATCTAGTTTGTCTGATATAAGCATGGTTATTCCACCTTTCTTTTGACTTTCACTTGCATGATAAATGTTTCTCCATCCCCTCACTTTCAACCTGCATGTGTCCTTAGGTCTAAAATGAGTCTCTAGGCAGCATATTGATGGGTCTTGTTTTTTTATCCATTCTGACACCCTATATTTTTTTATTGGAGCGTGTAGTCCATTTATATTCAGAGTAATTATTAATAGATATGTATTTAATGTCATTTTATTACTTGTTTTGACATTGTTTCTGGAGATTTTTTTTCTGTTCCTTTCTAGTTTTTGTTACTTTTGGTCTTTCCCACTCAGAGAGTCCCCTTTAATATTTCTTTCTTTTTTTTTTTTAAGATTTTTATTTATTTATTTATTTGACGCAGAGAGAGATTACAAGTAGGCAGAGAGGCAGGCAGAGAGACAGGGAGAGGAGGAAGCAGGCTCCCTGCTGAGCAGAGAGCCCGATGCGGGCCTTGATCCCAGGACTCTGAGATCATGACCTGAGCCTAAAGCAGAGGCTTTAACACACTGAGCCACCCAGGCGCCCCCCCTTTAATATTTCTTACAGGGCTAGTTTAGTGGTCACAAACTCCTTTGGTTTTTGTTTTCCTGGGAAACTCTTTATCTCTCCTTCTATTCTGACTGATAGCTTTGTTGGGTAGAGTATTCTTGGCTGTAGATTTTTCCCATTCAATATATTGAAAATATCATGCCACTTTCTTCTGGCCTGCCAAGTTTCTGTGGAGAGATCTGAGTTAGCTTTATGGGTCTTCCCTTATAAGGGAAGGCACTTCTTTTGTCTTGCTCCTTTTAGGATTTTTTTCTTTATCACTCTTTTGCAAATTTAACTACAATATGTCTTGGTGTTGGCCTGCTTTTGTAGATTTTCATGGGAGTCCTCTCTGCTTCCTGGATTTGGATGTCTGGTTCCTTCCCCAGATTAGAGAAGTTTTCAGCTATTATTTCCTCAAATAAACCTTCTGCCTCTTTTTCTCTCTCTTTTTCTTCTGGGACTCCAGTGATATAAATGTTATTACATTTGATTGAGTCACTGAGTCTATTCTCGTGATCCATAATTCTTCTTTCTCTCCTTTGTTCAGCATCATTATTTTCCATTATTCTGTCTTCTGTATCACTTATTTGTTCCTCTGCCTTTTCCCTCCCTGTAGTCATTATGTTCAGCCTGTTTCAAATCTCAGTTATTGCATTTTTCATTTCTGCCTGATTGCTTTTTAACTCTTTTATCTCTAGTAAGTGTCTTCCTGATGTCTTCCTTGCTTTTCTAAAGCCCAGTAAGTATCCTTATGATTGTTACATTAAATTCTCCATCGGGTTTATTACTTATATGTGTTCCAATTAGATCTCTGACCATGACCTTTTCTTCCTCTTTCTTTTGGGATGAATTCCTTCATCTTGACATTTTGTCTAAGTCTCTGTCTTCTCCTATGTGTTTGAAAAGCCAGTTTTGTTTTCTTCTCCTGAGATTAATGGCTTTATGAAGAAGAGGTCATATAGTGTCCAGGCCCTGGCACTTCAGGGAGTGTCTCTGGTGTGTACTGCATGCACTCTGCTGCTGTGCTTTGGCTGCTTTATTCCTTGGGCCAGTCATCTGCAGAGGTTCTCCTTGCCTGCAGTGGGCAGTGTTTGGACCTTGGCCGGAGTGTGGCAAGTTTTAACTAGGTGTGTTCTGGTCTGCTTATTAAATTAGGCCTGCTGGTACTTCCACTAGAACTGAAGCCTTGCAAAACTCTCTGGTTGGGAGACATGGTGTGTGTATGCAGCGGGGGGGGGGGGGGGGGGG
>LNAC01000064.1:4298849-4309592 GCA_002007465.1 Ailurus styani
TTTTAAAGATTTTATTTATTTATTTGACACACAGAGAGAGATCACAAGTAGGCAGAAAGGCAGGCAGAGAGACAGGGAGAGGAGGAAGCAGGCTCCCTGCTGAGCAGAGAGCCCGATGCGGGCCTCGATCCCAGGACGCTGAGATCATGACCTGAGCCGAAAGCAGAGGCTTTAACCTACTGAGCCACCCAGGCGCCCTACAGATGACTTTTTCATGGTTACTTCCTATTACAGAAGTAGTATGATTCTCATCATATGAGCAGTCAGAGGCTAGGAGAATTAAGCAGAGTTCAACTTCTACCTAATCGCAAAACAATGTACTATTTCCCCTGACATAAGCCCAACTTCGTGTTTGTAATTCTCACTGAAATAAAAGGACACTTATCACAAGTGGACTAGCCTAATTTAAGACCTAGCTGAGGACAAACAGTCCTACAAAACTCTCCTAGATCAAAATAAACTGAAAGATAGTCAAGTATAACAACAGGATTGAATAAAGAGGTCAGAAATAAAGCTCCTCATTTATGGAATCTTGATATGTGACAGAAGTAGCATTACAAATCAATGGCAAAGTATTTGCAAATATCAGTAATTGGTACTCGAGCAATTACTATCCATATGGAAAAAATTTAGACTCCTACTTCAGACCTAGGATGAAGTTCAAGTTTTATAGGACCTGAAACTTGTAATTTGAGGATCCCTATTTAAGAAAAAAAAAAAGCAAAATATTTTACTTTGGCAAATTTTATAAAAACATAAAACCCATATTGGACACATTACTTGGGCTTCTTCCAGGCATGTAGAAAGGGCTTGTTCAAGTAAAAGTCCCTCAACCTTAAACTTCATTCATTTCATGGTGAATCTACCTCTGCTTACAACAAACACAAAAATAAACTCCAGGGGTGCCTGGGTGGCACAGTCAATTAAGCATCCAACTCTTGGTTTCAACTCAGGGGACTCTTGGTTTCAGCTCAGGCCTTGATCTCAGGGTCATAATATTGAGCTCCACCTCAGCCTCCAGACTCAGTGCAGAGTCTGCTTAAGTTTCTCTCTCCCTCTCCCTCTGCCCCCACCCAGTCCTGCTCTTTCTCTCTCTCTCAAATAAATAAATCTTTAAAAAATAAATAAATTCCAGATAAAAACGAAATGTGAAAAGGAAGTTTTTTTAATTTATAAAAATTGTATAGGAGAAAAATTGTTATTCCTTAGAGAGGAAGGATTTTTTAAAATAAGACAAAAACACATAAAGCGGACAAACTTTTTAAAGCTTAATAAGGTGTGCCTGGGTGGCTCGGTCTTTAAGCGTCTGTCTTCAGCTCAGGTCATGATCCCAGGGTCCTGGCATTGAGCCCCGCATCGGGCTCCCTGCTTGGCAGGAAGGCTGCTTCTCCCTCTCCAGCTTCTCCTGCTTGTGTTCCCTCTCTTGTTGTCTCTCTCCCTCTCTCTCTCTGTCAAATAAGTAAATAAAATATTTAAAAAGCTTAATAAGCTTTATACGTGAAAATTAAGTAAGTTTATCAAATATGATAAAGTAAAATACAGCCAGAGGCTTGTAGAATGTTGTAATGAAGAATATTGCAATGTATATTAATTAACAAAAGATTAGAACACAGATTTTAAAACAAACTACAAATTAATGAGTTAAAAACAATCCAAGAGAAAAATGGGCAGTACATTAAAGAGGAAACCCAAATGTCTAATAATCACAAGAAAACATGTTCAACTTCACTAATATTTAGAGGACCACAATTTTAAAACAACAATGACCTGCTATTTCATACCCATCAGGCTGACAATATTTTCAATGTCGATTTCAATGTTCCATTTTCAATGTCTGGTGTCAGTGATATGAAATGACTAGAACGACTACACTATTAGTGAGAACTCCACAATAGAGGGAAATTTAGCAATATCCAGCAGACTTGAATATGTATGTACTCTAGCAATTCCACCTGTAAGTATAGAGAGAGTTGTACATGTGCACAAGGAGACATGTTTAACAGTATTTCGAAGCATGGTTTGTAGTAATAAAACAGAAACAATTGAAAGATCAATAGGAAAAATGGTTAACTAAACTGTGATATATTCATATAATGAAACATATAGTAATACAAATGAATGAGTTAGGGCTATGACTTTCAAATATTTCACCTTGAGTTGGAAATATAGTTTACACCATGACTCAGTATACATGTATGCACTGAGAACTCTCACAAAACTATACCCAAGCTGAGTACATGTGATGCAGTCTCTTTTCTGTGTTCTCTTTTTTTTCTAAATTAGTTCAGAACGTACAAAATTGATTCTGTGAGCGACAAATGGTTTGTAACAGTCTGAAAAAACAATGAACAAAGTCATATTAATCAACATTAATAAATCTGAAAAATATAACATTGAGAAAAAATAAGTAACAAAGTAAAACATATCACATATATAGTATATATTTGCTATATATTCAATTATATATGTATACATATATATATGGCATTCCTTGAAATGCTATATATTGTGATAGCTACATCTATATTTAGAAATAGTGTTAGATACCTTCATGACAAAAATACCAAATTCAAGACAATTTGAACAGGGAGAGGGAATACAGAGTACTTCAACTGTATCTGTAATGTTTCATTTCATCTAAAGTAAGTCAAAATATTAATATTTGATAAAGTTTAGTAGGTACATAGGTATTTTTGTGTTTTTATATATGTACAAAACACTTGATGAAAAATCAATTAGACCAGTATTTCTCAACTTTACATCGTGCCTTCAAAGAATCATAAATCCCACTTTTTCTAAGAAGTCACTTATACATTTATAGACATTTGATTATCTTAATCATTTGCAGTAAGTTTTAGAGAAACAAAAGTCTTAGTCATATCTTAGGGGCTATTTTAAGGATTTCCTGTTTTGCCAGGATGATTAATAGTGACTAGGTGTAATGGGCTGAATGGTAGCCCTGGAAAGTGATAGGGCCATATTCTAATCCTCGAACCTATGAATATTATTACCTTATAGGGCAAATGAAAACTACCTTATATGGGAAAATATGTGATTAAGAATTTTGAAAAGAATTTCTCCTGGATTTCTCAAGTAGGCCTTAAATCTATGATAAGTGTCCTTATAAGAGTGACACAAAAAATTAAAAATAGAACCACCATATAATCCAGCAATTCCACCTTGGGGTACTTATCCATAGAAATTTAAAATACCAATTTGAAGGGATATATGCACCCCTATGTTAACTGCAGCATTATTTACAATACCCAAGATATGGAAGCAACCCAAGTGTCCATTAATAGGTGAATGGATAAAGAAGATATGGTACATGTATACAATGGATATTATTCAGTCATAAAAAGAATAAAATCTTGCCATTTGCAACAACGTGGATGAGCCTAAAGCATCTCGTGATAAGTGAAATAAGTCAGAAAAAGACAAATACCATATGATTTCACTTATATGTGGAATCTAAAAACAAGTGAAGAAAAAAAACAGATTCATAAATACAGGAAACAAAATGGTGGCTAGTATGGGGAAGGGTGAAATAGGTGAAGAGGATTAAGAGGTACAAACTTCCAATTAAAGTAAGTCATGGGGATGTAATGTACAGCAGAAGGAATATAGTTAATATTATAATAAGTTGGTATGGTGACAGGTGGCAACCAGACTCATAATGGGATTCATCTTCTAATGTATAAAACTACTGAGTCACCATGATGTGTATCTAAAACTAATAGGATATTGTATGTCACTTATAAAAAATTTAAAATTCAATTTTATAAAAGATACTAATGTAAAAAAATTAGTAAAAAAATAAAATGTGGTATTGACTACATGTAGACATCAATAATATCTAAAAGTTGCGTAGTTTTCACTAGTTTACAAAGTCTTTGCATTACCTATGCAGATACCCAGTTGAACTGAATTTTCTATAAATGGCTATTATTAATCAAATGAGATCAATTGACTGAAAATTGAAGTTTGTAATAGGCCCACATTACCTATTCATGCACTGTAAACATTAAAGTCTTTAAAAATAGTTGTTAGGCTTTGATAATTCCAGAGGCCTTGATTTCTTGAGCCCTTGGTGGAAAATTGGATGAAACTGGTGACAACCTTGGATGAAATTCTGCACATTTATAATTAAAATCCTGAAACTTTGAAGATGAAGTTTATTTTTTTTTAAATGAGACAAAGGGAAATAACACAGAAAAGGAGACAATGTGACCATGGAGGCAAAGACTAGAGTGATGGAGCTATGTATCAAGGAATGCCAAGAGCCACAAGAAGCTGGAAGAGGCAGAAATAGATCATTCTCCTACAGCCCCTAGAGGAAGTGCAACCTTGCTGACACCTTGATTTCAGACTTCTGGCCTCCAGAACGACAAGAGAATAAATTTTGTTGTTTTAACGTGCTGAATTCATAGCAATTTGTTACAGCAGCTACAGTAAACTAATACACGAAGTCAGACTTGCAAGAGAGATGTTCTTTGTATAATCTTCTCTGAAGATTAACCCTGAGCTAGCAGAAGAATACAAATTAAGATTCTTATCTTGAATGACCAAGAGACTTAAGAGAGAAACCCAATGGGGACTCTTTTACAGGGAAAGTCTGGATATTTCCCCATGAGGTCAGGATTTTATGGTTATTAAATAATTGAAACATTTATTTACCTGGGGCAGACCCAATATTTTAGGAAGAAAACTGAGACAAAGTAGATTTGTTGGAGGTGATTTTATAGGAAATCTGTATCCAGAAACCTGGTTAGGGAGAATAGTCCTAAACACTCTTCTTTCCTAAGCCCAACACCAGAAATATCCTTAAAGTCTTTTTTCTGCACAAATTTCCTCTTTGGTTGCAGGGGTTTTAAAATATGTGCACATATCCTTTAATAGCCCCTCTTTTAAAAAGTGGGAACTAATTGCCCTCTCTTTGAATATGGGTTGTATTTAATGACTGACTTTTGAGAGCTATACAGAGGCCGAAGTGACAATGTGATTTCTGAAATGAGAACAAAAAAGCATTGTGGCTTCTTCCTTGCTCTTTCACTGGGATTACTCCATCTGGGAGAAGCCAGCTGTCATGACACAAGAACCTTCAAGATGCACTCGGGAAAAGTCCACATGAGAAGAATCTCAGGCCTCCTGCCAACAGCAAAGAGGGAACTCAGGTTTTCTGTCAGCAGTCAGCCTTAAAATGAGTGCAGCCCTGGCTTCTTAACTGCAACCTCATGAGAGACCCTGAGCCAGAACCACCCAGATGAGCTGCTCCTGAATTCCTAAACCACAGCAGAAATTGTGAGAGAATAAACACTGAATATTTTAATCTGCTAGATTTGGGGGCAATTTCTTACACAGTAGCTAATAACACTGATGCACCTTACAAATAAAGTGCCATCTTTGTTAAGGATGCCATAATATAATGAATGTCCCCATTATCCTTTGATTTACTAGTAATTATTAATAAATAATGTAATAAATGATTCATAACATCACTACCATCACATAGTGAGCTCAAGAATAATATTATTTGTTGAGCATTTAATATGTACTGTGAATTTTAACAAGGAGAACACTTAGACAGCCTTTAAGAACCATGCCTAATAGCACATAGCTATAAAGAGGAGTAGCCAGTATTTTAATCCATGTCTGTTTGAATATATATCCCATGCTCTTAACTATTCTTTTACTCTGCAAGACCTTCAAATTTTTGTTTTGTTTTGTTTAGACTTTATTAATTTATTTGACAGAGAGAGACACTGCGAGAGAGGGAACACAAACAGGGGGAGTGGGAGAGGGAGAAGCGGGCTTCCCGTTGAGCAGGGAGCTGATGCGGGGCTCAATCCCAGGACCCTGGGATCATGACCTGAGCTGAAGGCAGACTCTTAATGACAGAGCCACCCAGGCACCCCAAGACCTTCAAATTTTTTAAAATTTCTGTCTCCTTTTAGTCCTTTTATTTCTAGACTATCCCAAGTTCCTTCAATCTTTGCTCTTTTGGTCTTCTTCTTCTTCTTCTTTTATTTTTTTTAAAGATTTTATTTATTTATTTGACAGAGAGAGAGAGATTACAAGTAGGTAGAGAGGCAGGCAGAGAGAGGAGGAAGCAGGCTCCCAAATGAGCAGGGAGCCCGACATGGGGCTCGATCCCAGGACCCTAAGATCATGACCTGAGACGAAGGCAGAGGCTTTAACCCACTGAGCCACGCAGGCATCCCTCTTTTGGTCTTCTTACTATCCTAATCTACTTCCTCTGAATTTACTTATATTTGACAATATTCCATTAAACACTTAGTCCCAGAATTGAAAATAATAATGTGATATGATCAGTACAAAGTACCATAAGAGCATTACTTCTCATTATCTACAAGATGTTCTCATTAGTGAAACCTAAGTTCATTAGCCACATCATACCCTTAACTTGTATTAACACCATGATCTACTAAAACTCACATGTCTTCCACAGGAACTGTGGCCATACAAAGACTTCCTTCTTTATCTACATGCAGGCCTTTAATTTGATAAAGGTACTACTAAGAAAATGAAAAGCCAAGCCACAAACTGAAATATTTAAAAAATATATATCCAACAAAAGACTTTTATTCAGAATATATTGAGAACTCACACCTCTCAATCTCAATAATAATAAAAAACAAACACCAATTTAAAAAGTGGGTAAAGAATTTGAAAATGCACTTCACCCAAGAAGATGTGTATGTGGCAAATGAGTACATCAAAAGATGTTCAACATTATTTTTCATTAATAAAATGTAATATAAAACCACAATAAGATACTGCTATACACACTAAAATGGCTAAAATTTAAAAGACTGACAATAGCAAGTATTGGTGAGGATGTAGAGCAACTGGAACTTTCATCTACTGTTGGGAGGAATGTAAAATGATAGAAAAGTTGGCTATTGTGGGAAAGGCCATGGTTTTTCATTGCTGGAAACCAGTTTGGCAGTTTCCTAAAAAGTTAAACATACACCTACCATACAAACCAGCCATTCTTTTTTTTTTTTTAAGATTTTATTTATTTGACAGACAGCACAAGAAGGGGAAGCAGCAGGCAGAGGGAGAGGGAGAAGCAGGCTCCACACTGAACAGGGAGCCTGACGTGGGGCTTGATCCCAGGACCCTGAGATCATGACCTGAGCCAAAGGCAGACACTTAACTGACTGAGCCACCCAGGCGCCCCATAACCAGCCATTCTACTCCAAGGTATTTACCGTAGAGAAATGAAAGAATAAGTCTGCAAAAAAATCTGAAAACCATTCAAATAGGATCATTTGTAATAGCTCAAGGTAGAAAAATTCAAATATTCAACAGATGAATGGATCAATAAGATGTGATATAGACATGCAATGGGAATACTATTCAGCAAATAATGAGAAACTATTGATATATGAAACAACATGGAAGGAAAGAAAAATGATTATGCTGAGTGAAAGGAACCAGATAAAAAGAGCAATAAGATGTTATTCCACTAATATATAATTCGAGAAATGTTTAGTAATGGAAAGTAGATCAGTGATTGCAGGGAAACAGGGTTTCAGAAATGCATTGGATTATAAAGGGTCATGTGGAAACTTTTGAGGGTGATGAAAATGCTTCTATTCTTAATTATGGTGATGAATTCACAGATCTATACATATTTCAAAATTCATTTAATTATTAATTTTAAATATATTCAGTTCATTGTGTATCAACTTATCTAACTCAGTCCATTTTCAAAATAGAAATGAGTCCACAATGCCATAGAACATTATTTATAAGAGCTAAAATGTGGAAATGATCTAAATGTCCATCAACTGATGGATGGATACATAAAATATGGTATATCATACGATGGAATACTATTTGGCAATAAAAGTGATAATGTACTCATACATGCAACATGCATGCCCAGAGCTCAGTGTAACTCAGAAAAGACCTGAGTGGACCCTAAAAGCTTCTATCTCTAGCTGATCTTTAGGGTTCACATGAGCAGGAGTAAAAGCTGAATCAGAATTATAGGTGGCCTGTCCAAGCATTGAAGGTTTGCCTCTGATCAATGCTAACCTGCAAAAATAAGGAGAGTATTGTTTTTTTTCCTTTTACGCTCCAAGCATTTAAAGAAATCTCTGTCAAGTTTCTGGCTGACCACTGAGATAATGTAACAGACTTAGGTAATCACACATGAATAAGAAATACAGTCTTTGCAAAAATAGTATGGGAAAGTCACTTAGAAATATGAATGACTACAGTGCTCAACAAGCAACAACAGCAAACTCTGAGGAGGGGTAAGTGTCTGATTCCCAGAGTTATAATATTCAAAGTGTCCAGTTTTGTGTCTAAATTTCAATTAACCCACATATAATACATCATTAGTTTCCAAAATGTCCAGTATTTTTTTTTTTTACAAAAATCACAAAGGATACAAAGAAACAGTGAAGTGTGGCTCATTCACAGGACAAAAGTGACAGAAAACATCCCTGAAGAAGCCTAGACATTGGGCATATTAGGCAAAGACTTTACTGGGTTGGGGGCAAAGACTTTAAATTAACTGTCTTAAAGATATTCAAAGACCTAAAGAAGGAAGATGGTGGAATTGGAGGACCATAAGCTTGCCTCCTCCCATGGATAACACTCACATCAATGTAACTAACCCAGAAAATGATCTAAAGAATGGCAGAATTAACTCCACAGCTAAAGGTAGAGAAAAAAACTATCGAAGAAGATAAGAAGGGGGAAGATACTGTTTGGGAGTGAAATGGACCAGGACCATCCACATTGGGGAGGGAGCCAGTGACATAGAGAGAAGAACAGAAAAAAGATGTTCACAACAAAATACTTTCACACACACACACACACACACACACACAAAGACTCCCCACAAATGGGGAGAATAAGTCCCCATAATATTTGCCCTTGAAAGTGAGAGGGACTGAATCTCGTGAGTTCTTATTGACCAGTAGGACTTAAAGCCTGGAATTCAAAAAATCTGCAGCTTAGTTCTGGGAAAACCTGGAGGACATTAGGTAGAAGAGTCCTGCCTGCCCTTAAAGAGGCAGCAAACAAACAACTAATGCACATACAGCATAGAAGTAGTTTGAAAAACACTGGGGGCAGACGTGAGTAGAGTGATTTGTTATCTTAGAGTGTGGCCAGGGATACAGGGATCATTAGGAGACCCCCTCCAGGAACAAAGGAGTTGGCATGTGCCATTTCCTTTTCCTGCCACCTCAGCATAAACAACAGCTACCTGTGAGAACCAACAAGGTGCCAACATTCCTTTACTAAATTTCTTACACCAAGCCCTGTTCTCCCCTCCCCTGCCAGCTTCCATGAATCTGCGCTTCCCAGTCAGACTAGCCTCGGTCTCAGTGCCACAGGCCCCCTCCCCCAGAAGACTGGTGAAAATCTTGCCAACACCACATCCCCCACACACACACCCACATGTTTTGCAGGACCTCAGTTCCAACTGTGGTGGGGCAGGTCTCATTTAACCAGCAGACCAATACACACCTTGTTAAAACGTGTGCCACCCCATCTGAGGACTAAAGGCTGCCCATATATGCAGAGAGGCTCTGCAAAAAAATGGACTGAAGGAAAAAGAGGCCAAGACTCAATAGCAGAGCACACACAACATGTGTAGGAGATACTCATGGAAACACCAGATCCTGAGGAACAGGGGACACTACACTGCAAGACACCACAGGTTGTTTTCTTCATAAGGTTATTATCATTAAGAGAAAGAGAAGTAGCTAGCTTTCCTAACACAGAGAAACAGACACAGAGAGTTAGACAAAATGAGGAGACAGAAAAATATGTCCCACATGAAAGAACAGAACCAAACCACAGCAAGGAACCTATGCAAAGTGGATTTTAAGTAATATGCCTGACAGAATTTAAAGTAATGATCATAAAGGGGCGCCTGGGTGGCTGAGTCAGTTAGATGTCCAACTCTTGGTTTCAGCTCAGATTATGATCTCATGGGTTGTGAGATCAAGCCCCACATCAGGCTTCATGCTCAACAGGGAGTCTGCTTGAAGATCCTCTCCCTTAACCCCTCTCCAACTCACATGCTCGTGCTCTCTCTTTCAAATAAATAAATCTTAAAAAAAATAATGTATTAAAATAATGATCATAAAGATACTCATGGGATTTGAGAAAAGAGTGGAGGACATCATTGAGAACCTTAACACAGAGATAAAAAAGAACCATCAGAGATCAAGAGCACAGTAATTGAAACTAAAAATACACTTTATAGAATAAATAGCAGGCTAGATGAAGCAGAGGAACAAATTAAGGAGCTGGAAGACAGAGTAATGAAAAGTAACCAAGCCGAGTGAAGAAGAGGAAAGAAAATTATTCAAATTGAGAATAATCTTAGGGAATCAGTGACTCCATCAAGCATTATAACATATACATTATAGAGACCACAGAAGGAGAAAGAGATAAAGGGGACAGAACATTTATTTGATTAAAAAAAATAGCTAAAAACTTCCTTAATCTGGGGAAGGAAACAGATATCCAGATCCAGGAGGCACAGGGATCCTCCCAAAAATTCAACCCAAGGAAGTCCACACCAAGACACATAGTAATTAAAATGGCAAAAAGTAGTGATGAAGAAAAACATGTTGAAAGCAGCAAGAGAAGGGCGCCTGGGTGGCTCAGTGGGTTAAAGCCTCTGCCTTCGGCTCAGGTCATGATCCCAGGGTCCTGGGATCGAGGCCCGCATCGGGCTCTCTGCTC
>LNAC01000064.1:4309693-4372642 GCA_002007465.1 Ailurus styani
CCTAAAAAAAAAAAAAAAAAAAAAAAAAAAAAAAAGCAGCAAGAGAAAAGAAGACAGTTACATACAAGGGAAACCCCATAAGGCTATCAACAAATTTTTCAGCAGAAACTTTACAGGCCAGAAAGGCGTGGCATGATATATTCAAAGTGCTGAAAGGGAAAAATCTGCAACCAAGAATCCTCTCTATTATTCAGAATAGAAAGAAAAATAAAGAGTTTCTCAGACAAAAAGTAAAGCAGTTCAAGGCCACCAAACCAGACTTATAAGAAATATTAAAGAGGACTCTAAGTGGAAAGGAAAGACGAGAAGTGAGAGTATAAAGTAAAAAGCACAAAAGCATAAAAATATTTCTGTAAAAATCAGTCAAGGGATTCATATAAAATAAAAGGATGTATAACACGACACCATATACCTAAAACATGGGGGGCAGAATATTAAAGAATGAGTTCAAACTTAAGGGACCATCAACTTAATGTAGACTGCTATATGCAAAAGACATTATTTACAAACCTAACACCTAACCACAAATCAAAAACCAGTAACATATATGCAAAGGATAAAGAAAAAGAATTCAAGTATATCACTAAAGAAAGTCAACAAACCATGAAAAGAGCAAGAGAAGAAAGGATCACAGAAAATCTATAAAAACAACCGCAAAACAAGTTTAAAAACGGCAATAAAGACATATCTATCAATAATTACTTTGAATATAAATGGACAAAACACTCTAATCAAAAGACATATGGTGTCAGAATGTACTAAAACAACAAGACCCATCTGTATACTGCCTACAAGAGACTCATTTCATGCCAAAAGACACCAGCAGAATGTACGTGAGGGGATGGAGAAACATGTATCATGCAAGTGGATGTCAAAAGAAAGCTGGGATAGCAGTACTTAATTGGACAAAGTAGACTTTAAAACAAAGACAAGAGACAAAGAAGGACATTGTATAATAATAAAGGGGACACTTCAACAAGAAGATCTAACAATTATAAATATTTATTCACCCAACATGGAAGCACACACACATATAAAAGAGTTAATCACAAACATAAAGGAACTAATTGATAGTAATACATAATAGTAGGGGACTTTAATACTGAACTTTCATTGATGGACAGATCATTCAAACATAAAATAAACAAGGAAACAGTGGCTTTGAATGATACCCTGGACCAGATGGGTTTAAGAGACATATTCAGAATATTCCATCCTAAAATAGCAGAATGCACATTCTTTTCAAGTGCACATGGAACATTCTCCAGAACAGATCACATATTAGGCCACAAAACAAGCCTCAACAAATTCAAAAAAAAAATTGAAGTCATACTATACATCTTTTCTGACTACAACACTGGGAAACTAGAAATGAACCACAGGAAAAAATCTGGAAAGAGCACAAATACATGGAGGTTGAATAACATGCCACTAAACAATGAATGGTTCACCAGGAAATCAAAGAAGAAATCAAAAATTTCATGGAAACAAATGAAAATAAAAACACAATTGTCCAGAACCTTTGGGATGCAACAAAAGTGGTTCTAAAAGGGAAGTTTATGGCAATAGAGCCCTACCTCAGGAAATGAGAAAAGTCTGAAGTACACAACCTAAACTTACACCTAAAGGAGCTAAAAACAGAAGAACAAATAAAACCCTAAGCCAGTAAAAGTAAAGAAGGAAATAAAGATTGGAGCAGAAATAAATTATATAGAAACTAAAAAAAAAAATTATAGAACAGATCAATGAAAACAAGAGCTGGTTCTTTGGAAAGGTCAACAAAATAGATAAACCTCTAGCCAGACCCATAAAGAGAAAGAGAGAGAACTCGGGCGCCTGGGTGGCTCAGTGGGTTAAAGCCTCTGCTTTCGGCTCAGGTCATGATCTCAGCGTCCTGGGATCGAGGCCGGCATCGAGCTCTCTGCTCAGCAGGGAGCCTGCTTCCTCCTCTCCCTGTCTCTCTGCCTGCCTCTCTCTGCCTACTTGTAATCTCTCTCTCTGTGTCAAATAAATAAATAAAATCTTTAAAAAAAAAAAAAAAAGAAAGAAAGAGAGAGAGAGAACCCAAATACACACAATCACTAATGAAAGAGGAAAAATAACAAGCAACACTACAGAAACACAAACAATCGTAACAGAATATGATGAAAACCTAATACTAATAAATTGAACAACCTAGAAAAAATGGATGAACTAGAAACACATAACCTACCAAAACTAAAGCAGGAAGAAATAGAAAATTTTAATAGATCAATTACCAGCAATGAAATTGAGTCAGTAATCAAAAAACTCCCCCAAAACAAAAGTCCAGGACCAGACATTTTCACAGGCGAATTCTACAAAACATTTAAAGTAGAGTTAATGCCTACTCTTTTCAAACTATTCCAAAAAAGAGAAGAGAAAGGAAAACTTTCAAATTCATTCTTTTGGGCCACACTGATACCAAACCACTTAAAGACACCACAAAAAAACAGAGGGTGCCTGGGTGGCTCAGTGGGTTAAAGCCTCTGCTTTCGGCTCAGGTCATGATCTCAGGGTCCTGGGATTGAGGCCCGCATCGGGCTCCCTGCTCAGCGGGGAGCCTGCTTCCCCCTCTCTCTCTCTGCCTGCCTCTCTGCCTCCTTGTGATCTCTCTCCCTCTGTGAAATAAATAAATAAAATCTTAAAAAAAGAGAGAACTAAAGCCAATATCTCTCATGAATATAGATGAAAATATCCTCAACAAAATCCAACCATACAGTAAAAAATCATACACCATAGTCAAGTGGGATTCATTCCCAGGATGCAAAGGTGTCTCCATATTCACAAAACAATCAACATCACATCAATATGTCACATCAATAAGAGAAAGGATAAAAACCATATGATCATTTCAATAGACACAGAAAAAGTATTCAACAAAGTGTATCATCCATTCATGATAAAAACTGTCTGCAAAGTAGGCCCAGAGGGAGCATACCTCAACATAATAAGGGCCTTATCTGAAAACCCACAGCCTACGTCATATTCAATGGGGAAACACTGAGAGCTTTTCTCCTAAGATCAGGAACAAGACAGGGATGTCCACTCTCGCCACTTTTATTCAACATAGTGCTGGAAGTCCTAGCTATAGCAACTAGACAACATAAAGAAAGAAAAGACATCCAAATCAGTAAGGACAAAGTGAATCTATCACTATTTGCAGATGACATGATACTATATATAGAAAACCCTAAAGATTCCACCAAAAAAATCCTAGAACTCATAAATGATTCAGTAAAGTGGCAGGATACAAAATTAATCTGTAGAAATCCGTTATGTTCCTATATACAAATAAAGCAGCAGGAAGAGAAATTAAGAAGACCATCCCACTTACAATTGCACCAAAAACAGTAGAATTTCTAGGAATAAACATACCCAAAGAGATGAAAGACCTGTACTCTGGAAACCATAAAACACTGATGAAAGAAATTGAAGATGACACAAACAAATGTGAAGACATTCCATGTTCATGAGTTGGAAGAACAAATATTGTTAAGATGTCTATACTATCCAAAACAATCTATACATTTAATGCAATCCCTATCAAAATACCCAAGCATTTTCACAGAACTAAAACAAATAACCCTAAAGTTTGTGTGGAACCACAAAAGACCCCAAATAGCCAAAGCAATCTTGAAAAAGAAAAACAAAACTGGAGGTATCACAATTCCAGACTTCAAGTTATATTACAAAGTGGTAGTAATTAAAACAGTATCCTGCTGGCATAAACATAGACACATAGATCAATAGAACAGAATAGAAAACCCAGAAATAAACCCACAACTATATGATCAATTAGTCTTTGAGCAGTACAGGTGTCCCCTCCCAGCCAAAAACAGAGTGTTCCCATGAAACCTTTTGTAAGCCAAGGTGTTGTAAAGTGAAGAAGAAAATACCATTAATTCATGTGAAAAAATCTTTGAGCGTTTCCAGACCCCCAAAATAACCTCTCTTCAGCTTCTCTGAAATCTTAGGGCATATCTTGCTAACAGATGCACAAAATAAATTGAGATAAAGCCCAGAGGCTCACAGACACAGGTCAAAGCCATGGTGGCTTGATGCAAAGATTCAAGTGTAGTTTCTGGGGTGTGGAGATTGACAGTGTTACTCTCACTGCACGGATGCACATGCCTCAATTACAGCTCGCTGCTGAGCAAATACTGAATGCTATTTTAGCTTTTTGCTTTTTTTTTTAAGTGAAAATCCTATTCGGATTTCTTTCAGTTAGCAAAAAAATGTACTAACGTAGGTCTCTTGAAAAAACAAAGTGGTGTAATGTGAACTTTCAAAAAGTGGGGGATACTTATATTGGATTATAACTCAGAACATAAAATAAATATTCTTGAGTCTATAGTGAGTTTAATAAATTGAATAAATGAATAAATTAATGAGGGAGAAGAGACAAATCTCCTTTGCAGAAGAATCCCAAATAATTTTTTTTTAAAGATTTTATTTATTTATTTCACAGCGGGAGAGAGATCACAAGGAGGCAGAGAGGCAGGCAGAGAGAGAGGGGGAAGCAGGCTCCCTGCCAAGCAGAGAGCCCGATGCGGGCCTCGATCCCAGGACCCTGAGATCATGACCTGGGCCGAAAGCAGAGGCTTTAACCCACTGAGCCACCCAGGCGCCCCAAGAATCCCAAATAATTTATGCATGTACACCACCATCAAGAAGTAGGAGCATAACTCCTCACTCGCTAACTGTGAGTTGCACACAGTGAATTCTTCCTAAGTGTATGGTACAAAAGGTGGAGGAGGGCAGCAGGGAGTAACTCTATGGTGGAAAAACCTGACAGATACTACCATACAATTAAGGTCAACACCAGAAGTGATAAGTCACATTGATAGCCTAGATCCTTGATATGACTAATAATAATGGGCACTTTATCTCTATGGTCTTTCTCCTGAAAAACCCAGAACAAATCTAATCATAAGAAAAATGTTAGGCAGGTTGCCTGGGTGGCTCAGTGGGTTAAGGCCCCTGCCTTCGGCTCAGGTCATGATCTCAGGGTCCTTGGATCGAGGCCCGCGTCAGGCTCTCTGCTCAGCAGGCAGCCTGCTTCCTCCTCTCTCTCTGCCTACTTGTAATCTCTCTCTGTCATATAAATAAATAAAATCTTTAAAAAAAAAATGTTAGGCAAATCTCAAATGAGGGACAGTCTACAAAATACCTGACAGGACTTCTAGAAACTGTCAAGGTCATGGAAAATAAGAAAAGAGAAGTCTGAGAAACTGTCACAACCAAAAGGAGCATAAGGAGACATGACAACCAAATGTAATGTAGGAGCCAGGATGGGATCTTAGAACAGAAAAAGAACATTAGGTAAAGAGTAAGGAAATCTGAAAATGTATGGGTTCATTGATGATAACAAATATATCCATATTAATGTATAATGTAAATAATAAGGGGGACTGGGTGTGGGATATCTGTTTTCAGAATTTTCCTATAAACCTAAAACTGTCCTAAAAAATAAAATATATTGTTACTAAGGAAATATTTAATGCAGATGGAAAGTACACGAGACTTACAGATCTGAGTCCCAAACCTGACTCCTCCCCTGATTCGCTTTAAATCTTAGACATTGGTTAACTCACCTTATATTTCACAGACTAAGAAAACTAAAGTCTCTTTAATGTCTAAAGGTCTATGAATCCATGGTTCTATTCTTTCATTAATCCAGCTATATCTGAAAAGAGCACATGGAAAAATGAAGAAGCATTCAAATTAATTCTTACTGCTTAAAAAACTTCAAGTTCATTAAAATGAGAATAATTTTTAAATTTCAATAATTTTAATGTATCATTATAACAATTCAGATGTTAGCACACAGAACTTAGGAGGTTACAGTAACTGAAGGCAGTGAAAAGTTCTTATAAATTACCTCTGACACAGAACTGACTTTATTTAAGTTTATATCATTCCCCATTGATGTATCACTTTGTACATAGAAGGTGTACAATTTTGGGGGTGCCTGGGTGGCCCAGCCATTGAATATCCTTACTCTTGATTTTGGCTCAGGTCATGATCCCAGGGTCCTGGGATCAAGCCCTGGGTTGCACTCCCTGCTGGGCAGGGAGTCTGCCTCTCCCTCTGCCCTTCTCCCCAGCTCATGTGCACTCTCTCTCTCTAATAAATAAATAAAATCTTCAAAAAAAGGACGTATACAATTTTTTTCATAGTATTTTGAAAACTTATAACTGGTGTTAAAATGTAGAATTATTTAAGTATCCTTCTTTAATATTAGTTGGCCCTAATTTTTCTAAAACAAGGCCTACCTTTTTTAAGCTTAGCATTTCAACAAAATTATTTAATACGTTAACTTTGTAAGTGTAAAGTTTATGTGAGAGCAATGATCAAATTTGGGGTAAGGGTATCCTCTATAGTTATTACATACTTATAAATATACCATGAACATCAGGAAAGTTTAAGGGAAAAATATTTTGTCTAATACATCCATGCCAGATTAAATTTTAAGAAGTTTAACAGCAACTAAATAATTTATAAAAATTTACTCTCTGGTCAGCTATCTGTGATAAGTCTGACCTTATGGGGTGCCCATAGGGTGTACATTAGATTAAAATGTTTGATTTTTTGTTCACTCTGACAGTAAGATAATCTAAAACAAGACTCAGAGGCTTACTTTGGCCTGAAAGTTCAAGGATATGATAACACTATAATGTGAAAAGTGCAGTAATATTTACCGGGTTCTTTTTTTTTCTTTTTATGTGAAAGGGAGGCACAAAATGTCTCTCATATTTCAAAATGCCATATCAAATAAAGAAAAATAATAAAGTAACCAGTAGCTAACTGTAGCTATATATAATCACAATAATCCCTTCTAATGTTAAAAATTTTTAGCATGGAAAAAGTATCATAAATAATACTACAGCAAATACCCTCAGTGAAAAAGGAAACGTCATCATATTCTATTACTTGGCATGTGACCAAAAAAGTTACCTTTCCTTAACTTTCAGTAAAATGAAATCTTAACCTCAAAGTAACACTCACCTATCTGAATAAAAGTTTTAGAGCTATCATCATATTTTCTTAAATTAAAGGAAGTAAAAACAGCATTGTGTTTTTTTCTATACACTTCTATACTTTCTACATTTAAAATACTATTTTTGCTAGTGTTTTCCTTGACAAACTAATTTTGTTTAGTATCTTCCAAAGTGTAAACATTTCTACTTTAAGTTTTGTTAATAGTCTCATGGCAACATCAGAACTTCAAAACAGGCATTCTGGTAATACTTGTTTTGTTAGGTTTGTGAACGGTTCTTCATATTATTTGCTCTTATATCTCCTTCCTGCCATTTCCTTTAGTTTCAGTGTTTTAAGTTTCTTCAAAATGATGGAATAAAAGAAGGAAATGTGTATTAAAGTAAACTTTTCTCAAGTCATTTTATCTTACTGATATTTTACATAGAAAAAATAGGGAAACAGTAATATCTGACGCCCTGTTACTGTACTTTGAACTGTTTTGGTTTCATGTCAGTTATTGACTACTAGACTTGGAGACCACTGCTTATATCAGTAACAATGGCCAAAACTATTCGGTATCTTTACATCAAAAACACATCACAGGAAATCACTCATCTTTGTTGACAGAAAGGAGAATTGCACAGAGAGATGACGTCTTCAAGAGAGGGTTGTCTTTGGTAAAAATAAAATAAAAATTCTAAATGTAACTACGTGGTAAATCCAAAAGCCATTCCTTTCAAGAGAAATTTAAAATTATGTTTTCTACTTTCAGAATCCTTTTATCATTACAAGAGTTATTCTTTTCTGGTTCAAACCTTGCTTACCTCCTTTTTAAAGTTATTCCTGAAAACATTAGCCCAGATGAACTAATTTCAGATGGCTCATTTACCTGTTCATAGATTTATATGCCACCTGCTTTTGCTTTTTCTACAGATGCAAAGTCAACCTCTGGGGCAAAATTCCACTTTTCTCTTTCTGCCACACAAGTGGTAAATAACATTACCCAATAAATTTTAGCATTTCCCCAAATGTGTAGGGTACAAAAAATGTATTCATTCGTGTGAGATATAAAAATGTACACTCACACTTCTGAAATCAACAGCCAGCCATTTCACACTTGGGCCAAAGGCAAACAAACATAATTCTCACTGGCAGCTGGACAACATTCCAAGCTGCCACCACATTAATTAACTCACCTCAATCAGATTCCACTTCGACTTGCACAGCTTGCTGCCAAGACGCCCAGCAATAAATTGTTAGGTTAAATACTGAACAAGGTAGGGAAATACCATATGGTATGTTGTTATAGAGGGTGGGATATTCTTGTTTAACACTGGTAGCAGGGTTTTCTGTTGACATTTTATTGTTCTCTTGCGATTTACGAAAAATGAATATTTGTTCTTATTGATAAATGATCTTGCTTGTCTTATTGTTGTGGGGAATGGGACAGTAACAAGATAACAAAATACCTTTTTCCACCAGCTTCTATAGTTGATATTCCTTAAATTTCAAGGCAACAGCTTACTCAGCAAGTACTGGGAACTTACTAATGGTAAGTTATTAGCATTAAATTTGGGGGGAATGTCAAGGAACAAAGAACTCGAGTAAATTTCTTTTTCATTGAAATCTATTGGGAATTTACAAATAAACACAAACTACCTATAGTTGAAAAAAATTTGAATCTGAGAGTCAAATGATTTGCGTCTGGTTCCTGCCTCTGACTGGTTGTGTCACTTTGGCCAGATCACTTGACTTCTCTGGTATTATGTCCTCATCTGTAATATGAAGCAATATGATGAGAAGAGTGGTTAATGCACATTATCAGTTTAAGGGGTTAACAATGCAGATTCTTGGATGCTACCTCTAGGGATTGAAATGGACTAGGTTTGGGCGCCTGGGTGGCTCAGTGAGTTAAAGCCTCTGCTTTCGGCTCAGGTCATGACCCCAGGGTCCTGGGATCGAGGCCCACATCGGGCTCTCTGCTCAGCAGGGAGCCTGCTTCCTCCTCTCTCCTCTCTCTCTGCCTGCCTCTCTGCCTACTTGTAATCTCTCTGTGTCAAATGAATAAATGAAATCTTTAAAAAAAAAAAAAGAAAGAAAGAAATGGACTAGGTTTGAAGTGTAGCCAGAGTCTGCATTTGTAATGAAGCAAGAAATTCTTCTGCGGATAGAGGACCCACACTTTGAGAATACTAGACTAGATAATACCTAAGATCCTCCTACTTCTAACAGTGTATTAGTTTACTTATCAGCCCATGTCATTGTTTTTATAACTCATGGTGTGATTTTGGAAAGAGGTCTAATTGGAAGTGTGGATTCAAGACTTAGTCTGCATTAGGAAGTTCAAATGCCTTCGTTAAAAAGACTGGAAACATAAGAATATGACTATTCAAAGTCACATAAGCATTGTCTGGGGTTGTGGGATAGGTGATAAGGGTAACAGCTGACTGACTGCTCCCCCTAAAAACCCTGCCTATCTATAGAAGAAGACTCCAAATCTAGACAAAGAAAAACATTAAGAGCAACCCTGCATATCAGCTTTATTCGTATTCTTTATCACTCACCCAGCAGAAGTCTTTCGGTGCTATTTCCGAAAGGTAATAGGATGTTATTACCAATGCTTGTTTCATTTATTTTGCTTTTCATGTACCTGGTGCATTCTCCTTCTATTCTAAATGCTAGAAATAAAAAAAAATATTTCATTGTTGTTTGCAAGTCTATAAAAGTCTAGGAACTTTTGGAAATCTTTCTTCCTTGCTCCTAAGACATAATTTGATAAGGAAAGTAAAAGGCTCTTATTAGAATACACATGGAGTTTATTTCAAATAGGTGTTTATGGATTTATATTAAGCCACATATCTTCTTCGATCCAATCCCTCTTATAGCCAGCAGAAAGCTATCCCATAAGACATCTGTTGGGGGATAGCCTTAAATTAGGAAAAGAAAAATTTTAACTGGCCCACATAAATTAGTATGCAACACAGGTCTTTCTCATTATGTTATAAACTCAACAGACTTGAAGTCTCAAAAAGCAGACTTCATTACTTCACTACTTAAAACTGTGAAATCACCTTTGTTCTTAGTTTCTATCAATGGCAGATGTAAAAAGGCAATGCAATATTTGCTTTATTATTCAATCCGCACAAAAGAAACCCGATTCTCTTAGATTTAATCAGTTCCTTCCAAGCTACTCTAATCACTACAAAAATTCCCCAATTCTAATAATGTTCCTTAGGGGATGGGTTTGTGGTCTTTTGGTTGATCTTTGTGTTCTCCTCAGCTACTAAAATCAGTCTCTTAGTAGGTGCTCAGTAAAGGAATGTTGGATTAAAGATACTTCGGCAGAGAAGTATTGAATTCTGCTGCAGACTTCTTCGTCCCCTGCAGGTGGTGCTGGGAGACAGGTTCTTTGTTTATTTACTTATTCATAATGATCTGGGCTGGTAAAGGTGTTCTCAGTACCTGGTTTAAAGCTGTTGTAATTACATTTCTTCCTTCCCTTCATTCTAGTTACTGATCACAGAAGAGAGCCAAAACACTGAAAAAGGTGATGCAAGTGAAGAGGGACACTAAAGTAACTGGTGGTGTCACCCCGGCCTGCCAGTGAAAAGATTCTGTAGGACTTTCAAGGAAAGAGACTTTGTACATTTCTACTTTCCAAAGGAGAACATATATTCAGGAAATTATTCTGTAGTACTGAGCATTACCCCAGATCTACTATTAACTCCGATACTGTGATTGTCATCCCTATACTTCTAGTATTTCTCATCATGGTTAGATATGACTGGTTGCTGGTATTTGGGACTTCAACATTTAAGACTTCCAATCCATCCCACAACCTGTCCACTGTGCCTCCCAGAGTTAGTTGCCCTCTGCTCTGTGATTCTCCAGTTTAAGGAATGTATCACTTATCTTTTAATATCTGAATATCCCACTTAATTGAGACCTGCTATAGGGTAGGGATTATGTCATTTTCATCTTTGTATCCCAAGTTCTCACTTAATGCTTAGGCTATAGTAGACACCAAATAAACTGAATGAATAAAGCAATCAATAAATCAATAACTGCCAGCCACATACATTAGTATTGCCTGGAACTAAGTTTACATTTATCTTCTATCATTCTTGCCCTGGAAATTTCTGAAGCCAAAAGTAGAGATCTGTGACTATAGTCATAAATAAGGAAACTGGTATGTTTTAATTGACATAATATGATTCCCCACAACTCACATTTCTAGCCCTATCTCTCCCACCTTCCCCATATGAATCTTTTACAACTACCAGACTGGTCTGCTCACTTTCTCTGATATGCCCTATACTTTCCCAGCACTGAGATTATGCCATCCGTCTATTTTGCTCCCAGTCTATTTTAATCAGTAATTCTCAAAGTGGTTTTCAGGGGGCTCACAATATCAAAACTATGTCCATAATAACACAGAGATGCTGTTTGCCTTTTCACTCTCATTCTTTTGCAAGTGTACAGTGGAATTTTTTCCAGAGGATATATGAGATGTAATATCACAACAGAAGCAGATATGAGAATCCAGCTGTCTTCTATTAAGCTATATATTAAAATGTAAAATGTAAAACAATAAGCATTTTTTTCATTAATTGGTTTTGTTTTGGAAAATATAGTTACTTTTCATAAAAATATATTATTTATGTGAACATGTAATTTATTTTAAAATAAGTTAATAGATATTTATTGATTTTCTTGACTTTAATTTAATATGATAAATACAAACAGATATAACCCATAAGCAAAAACTCTTTGGGGTCCTCAATGATTTTCAAGAGTATTTTAAAAGAGTCCTAAGGCCAAAGAGTTTGACAATGCTGATCTAAATCTTCTATATCCTTTAAAGTCCAAGTCAAAGCCTTCCTCCTTGATAAGCTATCTGACCATTGCAACTAGAGAGAATCTCCCCTGTCCAATCTTAATACTCAGGACATGTACACACTTAGGGTTCTTTTGCACCATTTACCTAGTACAGAGCTTGTGCCAAAAGAGGAAAATATTGTTATACTGATTAAGAATGATAATTAAAGACCTTTGTGTTTGATGGTAAATCATAACCAACCCTTTTCCGGTCTCTGATGATAGTCTTCCCACCCTCAAAGGAAAAAAAAGATTTTCTTGACTTTTCAATCTACCCTTTTCACTGAAGATAATAATAAAGTTACATGTATATACAAAACATTTGTTATATATTTTTACTACAAACCTAATACATGTTCATTGCAAAAGAATGAAACATAAATTATAAACTAAAAAATTAAATTTTAAAGTCATCAACCTGATGTAACAACTGCTAACATTTTAGTATATAAATCTCCAGTCTTCTACTCTACATTTGTTTTTTTCACTGAATTAAGTTATACTGAAAATACCACTACCATTTTTATGATATTCTATGATGCTTTTTTGTTTTTTGCACCTACCATCATATGGTGCCATATAAAGAGATTTAAAGAAACTGGTAATGTTTATTTTTGGGGGGTAATATTCACTTTAAAAAGTGAGTGGTAGATACATAGGTATTCATTTTTCTTTAAATTAAATATGTAGTTTAATTTCCTTTTATGTAATGAATAACCTTATCATAAATGAGTTTTCATAACAAATGAATTTTTAAATGATATATAATGAATATTTTCCATGTCATTAAGCATTTGTTACCTTATTTAACTCTGTAATAGTCAATTAAGTATCTTCCAGGATTTATTTAACCTATGTTTAACCCCAACGTTAAGCACTTAAATTATTCTAATTTTCAAAACTACAAATAATGCTTGGATTTTCTTCCTTGTGTATACATTTTACATACATCTCTGGTGATTTATGTAGAATAAATTTAGAATTACAAGGCCAGGAGATATAAAGAATTTTAAGACATTCAATCTAAAAATGCTGCTTTCTCACTAGAAGAAAAACAAAACTAAGATTTTAGGAGAAAAGAAAAAGAATTTGAGCAGTAACAAGAGAAAGCTGGGAAGGCACAAAGAAGCAAAACTCAGAAAAAAAATGTTTCCAACAAAGAGAGAAGAGAAGAGAATAAAAATGGGAAGCATGAAGAGAGTTGCAGAATGCCTACAGAGGATAAAACTGAAAAGAAAATGTTTTAGCGTCAGGCAGATGAAGATTTCAAACAAGTCATCCATTAATTATCTATATGACCCTAGGCAAGTTACATAACTTCTCTAAGCCCCCACTTTCTTATCTGCCAATAGGAAAAGCAAAGAGCTTGGCAAATAGTAGACACATAATAAATGTTTGTTTTCTTCTAAGGAAATGGGATAAAACGTGGGGAGGGCAAAGGGAGGGTAAAAGGGAAATGAAAAAAATAAGTAATTGAATACATGGGAAAAACACAACCTAAAGAAAATCAAATTCTATTTCACAAATTGCTACTTTTGTCTAAAGTTCTGATGTAACATTAATGATGAAATAGAAAAAATTAGAAATAGAGAAAAGAAAGAAACCACAGATAAGTGTGTGGCTTGAGAGGAATGAAAATTTGCTGACAAGAGGAGAAAAGGGAATTAATATGCGATAAAAAAATAAGAATGACACATCTTTAAAAATCAAATGTTGACTCAAAATATTTGCAGAGGATTTTTTTGTCTTTGAATTGCTGCTTAATAAAGTCCTTGTTATGGTTTGAAGAAAAGATATATAAGAAAGATGTTGATGAATAAAAAGATTATGATTTGGAATAGTTTATATTCATTAAGCAATTTTTAAAAGATTTTATTTGCTTATTTGACAGAGAGACACAAGAAGAGAGGGAACACAAGCAGGGGGAGTGGGAGAGGGAAAAGCAGACTCTCTGCTGAGCAGGGAGCCTGATGCAGGGTTCAATCCCAGGACCCTGGGATCATGACCTGAGCCAAAGGCAGATGCTTAACGACTGAGCCACCCAGGCGTCCCCCATTATGCCATTTTAAGAAGTGGAAACAAATTTAAATTTGGAAGCAAAGCAGCTTCCACACTTATTATTTTGACCCTGAGCCCTTGAAGGCCTGCACTTTCTATCTGTGCTCTAACACGCATGCACACATGCACATACTTTTTCTCTTCCCTCAACCTAAGAAGCAGGTGGCAACATTTTACCACTCCACTATCTGTTACTTAACTTCTGGTCTTTGTTTTCTCTTCCACAAACTCTTTAAAGATAATGTTAGGAGTTAAGAATCTCCCCTTTCTTGAATTTCCCTAGCTGAACTAGAAATCTTGAGAAAACAGGTTGTCTTTTTCTCATGAAATTTTTTGGCACTTCATGCTTCTAACTGTTCCAAGAATGTCTTAAAACATTTTATTTGGCTTTTTTTACTTGACAATCGAAATAGAACCTGCCTGCCCAGAGGTACATACACATCACTAAAAATTTAATATGACTCAAAGAGAAAGTGAATCAAATCCTTTTTTTTCCCCAATGGAAGAATAATTGGCACACAGTATCTTATTAGTTTCAGGTGTACATCATAGTGATTTGATATTTGTATACATTATGAAATGATCCCTACAATAAATCTAGTTACCATCTGTCACCATACAAAGTTAACTAAAATATTATTGACTATATTCTCTATGCTTTTTGCCACTTAAATAAGTTTTATTTTAATCAAGGGTGAAGACTTGAATCACTTTTTATTTACTCTACAATAATGCATTCCTGTTGTTTGGAGTAGCTAACTTAGTTTCAAACTGGTGGAACTCTCACCTCTATGTGTGGTAGAAAATCACTGTAATTGGTTTCCTTATTTGACTGTTCTTGGAGGAGAGTGCTACAGATAAGGGTGATAGTGACTTTTCACATGGCAAAATTTCTGCAGGCACCGAACAATAAAATGTTATATAGCAAATGAATCATATACTTTCACTGAAGACAGTAATCTTCTACAAAATGGGATAATGAAGAACCAGTTGAGATAAAGAATAGGTAGCAATTAAAGTGATTTTAATTCCAATCCAACAGAAGCACTAAGGGGTTAGACCACGCTTCTGATGACGATAATGATGGTAATGGTGACGGTGATGGACTGCTCTAGCTATCCAGCAATCTCATTTCTTCCCACTCAGCAACAGTATCCTCCAGGCAATTTCTCTTTGTCTTCTCACTCTCCTAATATCCATCTTCCCAGAACTCTGAAGCAGTTTGGGATCACAATAGAGACTAGTTAAAAATCTGTGCACATATTCTAGATCATGTCAGAGTTCCCAAATCAAATCAGTTTATTTACCTCATTCCTTCCTTTGCCCTTGCCCTTTAACTTTCTCCCTTTGGGAACTCCTTCTACCTTTTAAGCCCAATGTGCAGACTTCAATTTAACAACATTGTTTAACTACCTCATCATAATGGTGAAATTCTTAGACGGTGATTAGTATATAAAATTTCTGGCTCTCAGTTTTCCAAAAATGTCAACCACGTCTTAGAGAGTCTTTGCAAACATCATGAAAGAACCTTACAAAAGATGCCACTTCAGTCTATACTGAAATTCTTAATTCAGAGCTAGCACCATTCATGGTCTTTTTCATACCTAAGTTATAGATCCATTGAGAACAATGTTGGTATCCTTTTAAAATGTCCAGTTGTCGGGGCGCCTGGGTGGCTCAGTGGGTTAAAGCCTCTGCTTTCGGCTCAGGTCATGATCTCAGCATCCTGGGATCGAGGCCCGCATCGGGCTCTCTGCTCAGCAGGGAGCCTGCTTCCTCCTCTCCCTGTCTCTCTGCCTGCCTCTCTGCCTACTTGTAATCTCTCTCTCTGTGTCAAATAAATAAATAAAATCTTTAAAAAAATAAAAATAAAAATAAAATGTCCAGTTGTCTTAAATATATCAAATACATCCAGCAATGGTACTACTAGGTATTCACCCAAAGAATACAAAAATACTAATTCAAAGGGATACATCCACCCTGGTGTTTCTAGCAGGATTATCTACAATAGCCAAATTACGGAAAGAGCCCAAGTGTCCAAGGACTGATGAATAGATAAAGAAGTTGTGGTATATATACACAATGGAATATTACTCAGCTATAAAAAAGACTGAAATCTTGCCTTTGAAACGACATGGATGGAGCTAGTATTATGCTAAGTGAAATAAGTCCAAGCAAGACAAATACCATATGATTTAATTCATATGTGGAATTTAAGAAACAAAACAAATGAGCAAAGGGAAAATAAAAGAGAAAGACAGAGACAGAGAAACAGACTCTTAACTATAGAGAACAAACTGATGGTTACCAGAGGGCAGGGAAGCGGGGGAATAGGTTAAGTAGGTGATGGGGATTAAAGAGTACACTTGTTGTGATGAGCACCAGGTGATCTATGGAAGTATTGAATCACTATATTGTATGCCTGAAACATAAACTGTATGTTAACTAATTGGATTTTAAATAAAAACTTTTAAAAAGAGTTTTTCAGGCCATGAAGTTGTGTATTTGACACAAAAATTTGCATTAGGGAACTAGGAGGAAGACATATAATCAGCATTGGAGAAAATGGATCATCTGATTATGGATGATACTTTTCTGACACCCAAGTGTTTCATTAAGAAAAGCTTTACAGGGTGCCTGGGTGGCTCAGTCGTTAAGCGTCTGCCTTCGGCTCAGGTCATGATCCCAGGGTCCTGGGATCAAGCCCCGCATCAGGCTCCCTGATCAGCCTGCTTCTCCCTCTCCCACTCCCCCTGCTTGTGTTCCCTCTCTCATTGTCTCTCTCTCTCTCTGTCAAATAAATAAATAAAATCTAAAAAAAAAAAAGCTTTACTGCTGCCATTGTATAGCCTAGACCTGCACTGTCCAACATGATAGCCAGGACCCATATGTGACTATTTAAATTTAAATTTAAATAAAATAATAAATCCAGCTCCTCAGTCACATTAGCCACATTTCAAATGCTCAAGAGCTGCATGGAGCTATTAGCTATCCTACTGGACAGCACAGATAGAACATTTACATCATCGCAGAAAGTTTTATTAGACAACACTGGTGTAGAAAAAATACATATAGCATCAAAGAGCGATCAGTATAATTAGCCAACTCTATATAAATTTTAACTATATCTAAAAAGGTGATTATTTTTCTATCTTTTTAACATCATATGATGACTTCATATGCTCCTAATTAATAGGCTAAAAAATAGTATTAATTAAACAATTTAGCAAAAATACAATGGAAAACTGTTTCAATGAACTCAAACGAACTATAGAACATTTCTTACTTTCATCCTTCCTCTTATAAATGACAAGTACATGTGTACCCTTCAAAATGTATACGAGTCTCATTTTATTTTTTTCATGTTATTATTTGAATTCTAGTTCATTAACATGGATGGTAAAATTGGTTTCAGGTGTAGAATTTAGTGATTCATCACTTACATATAACACCCAGGGCTCATCACAGCAAGCCTCATTAGTTTTAAAATGGTTACTTCCCATGAATTCTAGGGCAATTCATCTCCCAAAAATATCTGGGGAATAAGCGAATATGAAAACGGGTGGAAGCAGAGACTAACATTGATGTACTTTCTTGGATATGTTTAAAGTTCTGTTGTCTTTTAAACATTCTTTGAGAGGTTAAACTTCTTGAACTGTAGAAACGAAGAAAATTGGCCTGATGAAAGCAAATTTTTTCCTATTGCCATCTTTCCAAGAACGTGGACAGTCAGAGCATTCCAACAGATCTCCTGCCAAAGGCTCTTGGAGAATGACTACAGACTGAGGTTGTTCTGGAGCTGGAATCGGGTAGCTATATTTTTCTTTCTGTTGTCAGCATTCACTGGGAAGTACACCTGCTACACAGAATTCATCATTTCTAAAATAATCTAAGAGTTTATTATTCATGTCAAAAACTGTCCAAGTCAGACAGTTCCACAAAGCAAACAGAGAAAACTGCCTTGATCCAGAATTTTCAGGGTGTAATGCTATCTATGGCTCACTCCCTCATTATGAATGGATTCAGAATAGGAAAAAGTTAGAAATTTAGGCTGTTGGATCAGTTGCTTTCTATCAATACAGCTATCAGAAACCTGTAATGTGCTTTTCTTTGGCATAGTTTTTTATTAGCACTTTTCACAGAGTTAGCACTCTTTTACACAGAATTGAGAAAAGTTCGGTTCAACAGATATTTTTCACAATCCTTTCAATCATAAGACCAACTACAATTTGGCCCCTGCCCTCAAGGAGCTCATTGTCTAGTGAATGATAGCAATAGATACATGAAAGCTAAGAGAGTCAAGGAAAGACTGTGAGGAGACGGGGTCACGTGTCCAGCCAGTAAGCTTTCCTAGAAGTCATGACCTCCAAGCAGAGTCTTGAAAGATAAAAGCTTTCTTCCCAGCTAGGCAAAGAAAGGGTAAGAAAATGTTTTGGGCAAGGGAAAACATGAACCAAGGTACAGAGGTGAGAAACAGCATAGTACATTCTGGGGCTTACATGAAATCTCATATTGCCAAAATAAGGGTCAGGAAGAGTAGGCAGGGGCTACATCATTGTGTTCCACGCTAAGATTAATTTTCTTCTGTAGGTGATGGAGAATTATTAAATGGCTTCTTAGGACAAGTGATCTGCTCACATTTGTGTTTTAGACGGACCACTTTGTATTACAATACTGATACAGAAGTGGCGGATTTGAAAAGTGTTAGGAAGACAGTATGACCTAGTGGGATTAAAAGAGATGCCAAGTAATTTTCTAAAGTAGTAATAATTAAGGAATGAAATAAAGGGGAAACTAGCTATGGAGAGAGTCAAGATTTTCAGGAAGCAGCAGGGGGTTTTTTGTTTATTTTGATTGATTGGTTGCTTGGTTTTTGTTAGAACCTCTATGAAAGATAAAGTAGGGAACAGAGATGGGAAAGTACAATACCAAAATTTTAGGAAAGAAATCATCACATGAAAAAGAAAGAAAGAAAGCACTGATAGTACAGTCAGAAAAATCCTGATAATGAGTTTGAGCAAACTAAAGTCAAGTACTAACCTGTACTAAGGAAAACCAACAGACAAAGATCTTCATTAATGATACAGAGCTGAGGAGCAGACAGCGATTCTCCTGGTTATGGAGATGATGTAATTATTCTGAAAAAGAAAAACAGATGAAAAATTAACATGCTTAAGAGGACAGCAAGTAAGTAGGTGAAAACATAAATTAACTCCAAATTAAGCTCTAGATCTCTATGTCTCCAAGAGCTGTGGTATTCAAACTTCAATCTACTAAAAGAATGGTGTGTTCTTTTTTTTTTTCTTTTTCTTTCTCTGTAAATGGATGTCATAAATGTTCTCTTGCCAGTCAGGTACTTTAAAGAGCAGGGAAAATTTTTATTTGATTTAAAAATAAATAGAATTTCTTAAAATAGGACTGTATGGTTTCCTGCCTTCAAAACATTCATGACACCATCTGCATCTTGAGGATTTGGATAAGTATTTTTATTGCTTTTGTAGGTTTTCCAACAAAATATCACATATACACAAAACTTTTCAAAACTGTTTTAATTACTTATTCTTCCAAAATGAACAGATTAATAACCCAAATAATGAAAGTAAAGTGGTGTTGAATAGGAAATCCAACCAATAAAAGAATAATGTGCAGGAATTGGAAGCAAAATCTTTTCTTGCTCTTGAGAAAACACAGCCAAAAATCTTAAGCTGATGTTGGATTATTGTGCACAAACAGTTCCTGACTCATTCACCAAGTGAAACAAAAGTTGCAAATGTTTTTCTATCTCTCTTCTAACATTTTGGGAAAGGTTCTTGAACGGAAAAAAAGAAATCTTAATATAATTAAGTCACACACATGCAGATGTGTGCACGTGCACACACACACGGAGGAACACGCTTTTTTTTCTCTCTTCAGAAAGAGGTAATAAACTGCTTGAATAACTTCCATTTAAATAATTTTAAATTGCAAAAGCATGACGTATCTTTAATGTTTAGAGAAGGAAGGCTTCAGTCACGTAATAGGATCACTTTTTTTGATAAGAAAAACAGTAAAACATAATTGGAAAAAAATACGAAGAGAGCTATAATAAATTATAAATAGGTAAGAAATAACTACTTGTATGAAATCTAAATTGTAAAGTTTAAGTTGTTTTTGAACTTTTTTATCTTCAACTGGCTAAAATTGCTCCCTGTGGACAAAATACCTGTTGTATATAAAAAATAAAGCCATATAAATTTTATTTATCTGCTACAGGACAAAATATAATTAATTGAAATTATATAATTCAAAGCAACCGTTATTACTCAAGTAACCAAATGCCTTATTACATGGTTATATATGATGTAAAATTGTAAAATATATGTAAAAATGTAAAATATATGTAAAATTGTCATAATTCAAAATATTCAATCACATAGAATTAACTAATTATAATTTTCATTTTCAACTATCCAATTATACATTTTAACTATTTATATGTAAAAACTTATAAAATGACAAATACATACTTTTAAAAAGACCAGATTTGGGGGAAAAGAGGATTCCAATGAAGAAAACCACATAAAATGAGAAACATGAAAAACAAATTTACAAAAATTTAGTATTAGACTCTATTCCATTTTAAAATGTGAAATATAAAGTAATGGAAATTTATAAGCACATATACAAGTTAAATATTAAGAGCAGCCACCATTATTAAGTATTATTAAGTACTTACTCTGTGTTAAGCACTGTGCTGATTATTTTATGTACATTTTTTCATGTAATCACATCCATGCATCAGAGACCTCACTTAACACTTATACATGTAGAATGCTTTTAAATTTTTTTAAAAAATCCTTATAACTATCTCATGATCTTCACATTTTGCTATGAAATGGGCAAAAGGCAAAAGCAATTATTAGCCCTATATAAATTATAGATTAAAAAAATAAAAGGACAGAGATTAAATCACTGAGTTAATAAAAAAACACAATAATGTACTTAGCTCTCTAACTTCTAACCCCAATTCGCTATCCACTAGATAACATTAATATTAGAGAGCCCTAGTAATCCTAAATGTTTTAGGGAATAACTTAGCTTAAAGTTAATCAGCAAGCATTCAATGAGTTTCTATATTGTATAAAGCACAGAAGTATTTGTGTGATACAAAAGAAGTAGAAAAAAAGGAAAAATTGGAAAAACAAAAGAAAGAAAAGATGAAATTCCATTGAAGAATTTAGTATCTGTCTGAGAAGAAAACATTAATTTTTAGAATAATTATAAAATACCACTAAATATAAAATAGCAGTAGTTAAAACTCCCTGATCTATTGATGTTACACTGCTCAAATCAGATGGTAATAAATTATGTATCTTCTATTTATTTCAATTAATCATATCCCAGAAAATTTCACTGAAGTAGCTTAATTCTTTGATAAGCAGAAACTCTAGTATACAAATTATTGCTACAAAGGAAAAGGTCAACAGCTAGAAAATACCAAGCAATCTTTTGGAAATTTCTGTTCTAATATATTTGTTACAATAGAATTTTATTTGAATTGAACATATAAGGAACCAAAATATTTTTCAAAACGTCCCCCCAACAGTTATTAATAGTATAAATGGAAAAGCTTAAGTTATTAATGACCATACTTAAAAATTAAGCAGACATTACTATAGGGGAAAAAAACTTTGTATGATTAGAAGACAAAAAAGACAAAAATATGTGATTTATTCACAAATAGTATCTGGCTCAGAATATTGTTTAAAGAATAGTAATAAAGTTAAAGTTTACAAGATGTAAATCTTACTTTTTAATAACACCTAATCAAGTTAAACTTCACACACACACACACACACACACAAGCAGCAGTTAGGAGAAAGTCATTCTATGGTTGTGAGGTGATAGCTTTTAAGATAAAATTATTAGAAAAATGAATATTGAGTTTAAAATAGTGGCATTTGAAAAAAATACAAGTCAGCACTTGATTCTACAACTTCTTAGAGAACCAACACATTGTTATTATGGGTTTTTTTTTTAAGTGTATGATGACTTTTGCTTCTTCTCATATATGTTTTACCTTCATCTTCTAATTACTAATAATTTTCTCCAAATCTCTTTCAACAGTTCATGCAACCAGTATAGATAAGTGTCACTGATACTTTAATATTTCTGAAACCAGATCAAGAACAAATCGCTCAAGAAACATTACCTGAGTACTATCTACATGCTGAGCACAGATCTAGGTACTGTGGAACAAAAATTAAATAGAAAATATTAACTGTCCTCAAAAAAGGACTGAGCTGAAGCTTTTCAAACTATGGGTCATGACCCATAGTTTTTTAGAGAGTTAGGAATCAGTTTAGTGGGTTTCTGACCAACTATTTCAAAAGAATAAAATAAATTAGAACATAATAAAAAAAATCATTGTGCATCACACATAGTAAGGTAAGTATTAGTTCATGAAAGTTTGTTTCAGTTACCTATATATGTATGGGGGTAGCAGGTCACAATGTACACTTATTTTATACTATGGATAACAGTCAAAAGTTTGAAAAAAACCTTGTTTAGGAAAATACCTATAAGGAATTTTCATGAAACGGTTTATTCTATAAAGATGGCCACAGGCTGGAAACTTTAAATGTTCTAATCTAAATTAACTGCCAAGACTGAATAAATGTGTTACAGAACAGGTAGTCAAGCACCAGCAATGTCCTTCTTTTGAAAAATGTTATCTTTATTTAGATCTCCTCTATTAAAATGTTCACCAGTCAATCACAATGCTATGTAGCTCCAACAAAATATTTTTGCCATTAGTTAATACAACACAAAGTGTAATAAATGTGATACTTCTCTAACATGTTTGGGACTGAGAAAAGGGGTTTTTATTATCCCAGATGATATTCAATTAGAAACATTATACTCTGAGTTGATTTGTAAGGGTTACAATTTTCCTCAAAGATGATAAGCCACTTTCATGTTAATCAAGGAGTGCACAGTATCAAAATATTTATATTATGAAATGCTAAATAATTTAAACAGTCCCAATGAAAGGTTGAATAGCCAGTCATACCACACTTTCAGAGGCTGATTCATTCCAGTTAAACATATCAAAGTTCCACAGAGCTTGTTTTGTTTACTTACTTACATTTTCAACTATTTAAAGCAAAGTCTTCCTAAATCTAAACAACAAATCAGAGAACACATCTTATTCAATGCCTTGAATGTGAAATGATTATTGCTGAATGTATTGTTAATATTTTTTATATTTTTATTTTACCAAAATACCTTAATCAATATTCCAGATATATTCAGAGATCTCTAATGGAGAGGATCCCTGGAAAACCTACAAGCCCATATGTCCTATGTTTTTGTAATACCTAGGCAATTAAATCCAGTAAGTGTTAATGGTAATTTTGTTCAACCAAATATAGACATAAAACTAAACTACAGAATAAAAGAGTTTAAAGGTCACTTGACCCCCCCCTTTTTTTTTGGATGGAAATTGAATCTCGGTTTCAGTGATTTGCACAAGGTTATCCAGATAATCTGTGCAGGATTAGAATAGATCTCGGGTCTTATAGTTCCCAGTGGTATTCTTTCTACTATAATGCATACTTATTTTTTGGTCTGCTTCCACTTCAACCTTTTTTCCCCTCATTCTATACTACATGCAAAACACTTCTTAGGTACTGTAGGGATTTAAACAGTTAAGACAATCCTTGACACCAAGGTACTTAAAAATGCAAAATATATATATATATAAGTATAGTCAGAGATTTATGAAGATTTAAGTGTTGTCAAACTGTGATAATAATTCAATTCAAATAATTCAATTCACGCTTTGGCAAACTACTGTAATTCAATTCAAACTTCTGAAATGTCCTTCATGACTACTCCAGATTGAAATGCTATTTCCCCATGGTACTAGAAAAAGCACTAGATAGGCAACATAAAACCTGGATTTGTGTTGTGACTCAACCACTAACTAGATGTTTGAAAAATAATTATTGAACTTCAGATTACTCACTTTTCAACAGGGAGAGGGCACAGGCATAAATTACTGTATAAAAAGTCCCTTTCAGATCCAAGCTACAATAGCTGTACCAGCCGGTTCCAGCTCTACCCTTTACACCAAAGCCAACCACTTATACAGCATAGGGTTGCAGATCTATCATCCATGGTCGTGGCAACTGCCCAGGACTCTCGCCTTACCCTTAATTCGTCCTTCTATTCCAGTGTCTCTCTGGGTCCGTCTCTTACTCCTGGATGAGTGAACTTGGTTTTCCTGGTTTTGCTCTCTAAAGGACTTAGTTCATACAGATCCTCTGGCTCTTCATATACCTGGACATGTCAGAAAGATACTCCCACGTCATCTGCCTCTGGTCCCTGGGATCCAAGACTGAGTGCATGCCCATTTGCAGGAACACCCAGAAAAGACACCATGACCCTTTAAGCAAGGGTCTTACTTATCTTACTAAGATAGGCTTGGGATATTTCTACCATTATTATATTAGTTATTTGACTATCATTTAATTTTTTATATGTCATAGAGATCTACAATCCCTAAAACTCTTGAGGTTGGATGTATTTCAGAAATCAGAATTTTTCAGATTTAAAAGGTAACATAATACATATACCATGTAAAGTAATACCACCATAATTAAAGGATCAATTATTTCTGAAGTGAAACATTTGAATATTCTTCTTAAGTTGAATAAATGAATACTATAAATAGCTTCCCATCAGTTCAAGTCATGTTTTTCTGCCAATTGAATTACTCTTGGGTTAGATTTTACTGCCAAATATTACTAAAAACAAAACAATACAAGTTTTCTGGGATTTTTGGATTTCATAATTACACATAAAGGATTATGGATCTAATAAATTACGTGGAACTTAGATGGACTATATGTATCACGAGGATAGAGATTGTGTATTTTAATTCTTCATATTTCTAAAAAAAATGCTGTGCACAACACTCAGTAAAAACATTTCATGTTTATTTGAAGAATTCTTCACTGAGTACATACCATATGCCAAAACCTTTACTCAGGAGTTGTGAGGCATTAAAAAATCTTATAACACATAGAACCTGCCCTCAAGGGCATTATAGTCTCAAAGGAACACAGCATAAAACAAATGTTAAAATATAAGTCTGTGATTAAGTGCCAAAAGTACTGATTCAGACAAGAAGGATGTCAGATATGGGAGTAGCAAGTTTACATGTGAAAATCGTAATCTAATTTAACAAGAGCTGTCAATATTTTGCAACTGTCAAAGTTGGCATAATGATTTATAATCTGGAGAGGAAGTCGTGTGTAATTTGGTAAGATAATTCCATTAGTCACATAAGGTTATATAGAAAATCACTATAACTTTTGCTTTAGACACACAGATTTTTCAGGCAGAGTTTCATTCAGCCTGATTCCAGAAATGAACACTCATACAGATGACCCTACGGACTTAAAAATGAAAGAGCATAAGACCGTGGAGAATCAACACCATACCACTACACAGAAGTGCCCTAGATGAGACAACTAAGCTCTGTGCAAAAAGGAAATTATTTTTGACAAAATTAAGTTTCAATTCCACTTTTTATCAGTTGGGCCTACGAGACAGGAGTGGTAGATTCTGGTAAAAGTATCATCTTGAGCCAAGAAAAATCAGAAAGGAATAAGACGCATTTACTCAGGGCGCCTGGGTGGCTCAGTGGTTAAAGCCTCTGCCTTCAGCTCAGGTCATGATCTCAGGGTCCTGGGATCAAGGCCCGCGTTGGGCTCCCTGCTCTGCAGGGAGCCTGTTTCCTCCTCTCTCTCTGCCTGCCTCTCAGCCTACTTGTGATCTCTCTCTCTCTCTGTGGAATAAATAAATAAATAAAATCTTTAAAAAAAAATAAAGACACATTTACTCAGATCACACATTATTTGTAAATCACTAAGCAATTTTAAAGGTACAAGAGATCTAGCAATTGGTTGTAATGTATTAAAATGTATTATTATGATAGAACTTATCTGGCCTCTCTTAAACCAAAAATATTCTGTAAAGGCGATAAACAGGAGTATATCTATTTTACAGATAAAAGTTTTGAACTTGGTGATATCCCATGGCTAAAGGTCAATTACATAATCAGTATATTATAATAAGTTACAAATACAAGAAGCTTAACTCCAACTTCATTGAATTAACCACTAACAATAACGAAACCTAGAAAAATCAATTTGAAAATTCATTGAACTTTTCCCCTATACATAAAACTATATAAACTATATAAAACTATATATAAAACTTCCTGATAGGAAGTTAAGGAAGTAAAAATAATGAGATTGATTTGCTCATAAAAACACTACCTAAGCCTTACTTGTCAATTCATTCAGCCTCTGGAACCTAAAAAAGAAGTAGGAATAAGCAAGTTATCAGACAAGAGGTAAAGTCCATTCTGTTCTTTTTTGTCATATCCCCTACATAGTCTTAAAGCAGTAACATTCCAGTATGAAACTTATGAGCCAAATAATGATCACTTGTTTTAGGTAAGACAACTGATTATTAACAAAGAAAAAATATCTTTGCATTATGCTCCTCTAAAGAAACCTGAATTCATTATCTGATATCAAGTGAATTGTGAAGTGTTTTTAGATTTCCCCCCTATCAATTGAATAAAGGAAACAACCTAGTTGTCTAAATGGGAAGAACAACCTGGCAAAGATTATTACAGACAAAAATGAAAGGAAGCCTATAAGTGATATCAGATGATATCTTCTATAGGGTTACTTTAGTGGTGATATCATCTGACATTTTCTATAGGGTTATTTGGGTGAGTGTGACATTTTCTTAATGAGAAGATTAGGAAGTTGCCCTAAAAGAGCCTTATATAATGTATAAGGCCAAGGAACATATGGATAAAGTGTTGCTGGAGAAGTGTAAATATGACTCTTGAAGTAGTAAATGAAGGTTAAACATTAACAGCTGGTCCAGGGGAAATGAAGAGGGGGAAAAAAAAGTAAGCTGTCTGTTTCAGACTGGTGTTTCACTAACCAGTAAGTCATCTTTATCTGTTTTCTATTTCAAGTCACCTGGCTGAAATATATTACATTTCAAAGTTTAAGGAAATAACTGTTAGAAGTTGCTTTCTTTAGTTAAGTTAACCAAAAAAGACATTTTAGGATTACGACTTTAAATTTTGAGCTGCACAGTGTTTTTCTCTTTAAAAAAGAAGTATCATTTTAACTGTAAACCTATCACACTACTGCTTTTTAAGGACTCATAATATGTACTTTTATATATTAAATCTTATACTACAAACACCATCTACCCCACCACCACACACACTCATTTCAAAACTATATCACAACCTCGGTTCTGCATTCTCTAGCTCAAAATCCACTCATTTGGTTCAGGAACACCAAATTTTCCATGCAATTTGAAAGTCAAGATATTAGTGGTTGCTGGTTACTCCAGTTGCATAGCAGAGTTAATTGAATTAAATGTAAGAGGCCACCACTGTGAGACTGTTTCCCCAATTATAAAACCAACAAAACGGTATCTACGACAAAAAGTTTACTGTGAGAATGATGTGATGAGCACTGGGTGTTATATGCAACCAATGAATCATTGAACACTATATCAAAAACTAATGATGTACTATATGTTGGCTAATTGAATTTAAATTAAAAAATTTTATTGTGAGAATTAAGTGAAATAAATCTATCTTAAAGCACTTCATAAGTTACAAAATGCTACATAACATAATGTGATTATTACAGATCTAACTTCTTATGTAATTTTACTACCTAACCTAATCTTTACCAATAAAAAAGAACTATTTTATTTAACCAGGGTTTACTTTATAACTATTTTGGAGTTAACCTGTTCAAAGAAGAGGTAGAATCACACTATCAGAAACTTGCACATCAGACTGAAGCACTGTATTTGAACAACACTGTGGATGTGTATCCAGGTACAATCAACACCTGCTTACACCATAAACTCTTCCTTTTACCAAAAATTCACGCCGATTTTAACTTTAATATCCTGAGGTCCTGAAATAGTTACTTGTTGGATGGAACAGCATCACTTCCAAATCACATTACCATAAAACGATAGTATTTTTTTTCAATGGAAGCGTTGTTTGGAAATTAATTCTTTCACCTATTAAACTAATTATTAACAGAATAAAATCTCTCTTTATATGTCATGCATTTTAGTAATTTGCATTTATAATCACTGATGAATAATTTCCAAAGTGACAGAAATCAATTTGCAAAACCAAAGTCCAGGAATGCTAGCTTCTACCAGGAGGCCAATCTCTCTGAGGCAGATCTCTTTGAGGCTGAGAACACACATCAAATGGAGGCAGCAGCGTTTAATCCCTTTATAGCTCCCACCATTTATATAGGCTCAAGAGTCTACATTGGCCATATATATATATACAATGGGTTCAGGGATTTCCTCCCCCCCCCCACTTTATCTCTGATCAGTTTTCATAAGATTACTCACTGGTATGAATTAGTCCTACGCTTAAGAGGATAATAAATTAAATAATACACTTCATTTTTGCATAACTGCCCCAGTTCCAGTGGATTAACTAATGATTCACAGACCACTAAATATTCACAAATAGCATTTTAATAGTATAATAAAGCACCACAAACACAATATTGTTATAATTATATTGTAATTTCAATTATATATTGAAATTACCTCTTGTTCCTGTTACTCATCTTTCAGATAGCAATAAGCAGAAACAGTCTTGTATAAACCTTTATTTCAGCCTTCAAATCGAGAAGGATCTTTAACAAATATCAGTGTTAAGCGGGCCCTTTACCGTCAAGAATAATATCTGCCTTACATCTTCCTTTTAAAACGGTCAGCGAACCTGAAATTTTAAGACTAGACTTTTCAATCTCCTTCGCTGACATTTTATCCTGACTAACCCAACACACTCTCTCTCTCTCTCTCTCTCTCTCTCTCTCTCTCTCTCTCTAAAGACAGGGAGGAGGTGGAGAAGGAGGTCTGAATCGGGCCACTCAACTAAAAGGGTCCGGTCCTAGGATGAGAAAACGCCATCCCTCAAACCTTTGCATTGTTTTAATTCGTCCGCACAGCGCCTCCTGCCGGGCCCGAGGACCGCGGCTCGCCGAGGGGGTGCAAGGGCCCGGGAGGGTGGGCCGCCAGGACTGGGCCGCCCGCCCCGAAGCTGCCCTCCTCCAGCGGGGCGGCACCCCGCGCTCTCCACTGGGCTGCGCGCGCAAGGCGGGAAAACCCCCGCGGCCTTGGCCGCCGGGTCCTGGGAGCCAGCGCCCGACGACGGGACCCGCGGCCCGTTCCTACCTAGAGAAGGAGCAGGGGCCTTAACCGCCTGTCTGCGCCCCATTTATCCCGTGAGGCCTCCGCTCCGTCTAGGGCAAGGGTCGAGGATGCAGCGGCCTGGGCGTAGCTCCCCGACGTCAGGCCCGTCGCTCCTACGCCATCCACGCCGAAAGCATCGCCGGGGGCGCTCCGCGGTCTCTCCGCTCGTGCTGGCCGTCCGCGGTCGGCNCCCCCCCCCCCCCCCCGGCTCGGCGACCCTTCCTCGGCCGGGCGTCGCGCCTCCCTCCTGTGCCCCCGGCTCCCGGACCAGTCGCGAAGGCCGAGCTGCGAGGCGCTGCCACGGGCCCCAGCTCCCGCGCGCCACAGCCGGCTTCCGCGTGCGGCGCAGCCCCAGCTGTCGCGAGCAGTCGACAGTCCCGTTGGAGTCTTCTCTCTACTTTCCCGCCACCTCCTCGGGGGCTGCTGCCGGTCCCGTTCCCTTTCGAATCCCCCAAGGCGCTTATCAACGAGTAAACAGAAGTCGCTCGAATAAGTGTTAACAGAGGAGACGCCGGCTCCCAGCCCCGTCAACGCCGGGCCTGTGCGCAGGGCGGGAGCAGCTCCCCGTGTTCCCCAGCGTCGCCGCACAGAATCCTTTCCCCCCCGCTCACCGCGAGCGGCGCCTGAGGCGCGGGCCTGAGCGCTCCGGCGGAGGCGCGGGGCCTCGCTGCGGCGGCGCCCCCCTGGCTTCTGGCCTCCACGTCGCGAGCGAGGCGGTCGAGGAGGGCCGTTTGGTTTAGGCGCGAGGCCGTCTGGCCCCCAGAGTCCGCGGGGCCCCTTCCCAACCCCTCCCGCCCCACTCCCCACCCCGCTCTCTGCTTGGGTCTGTGGGATTGCTCACTACCTCACGATCTGCTTCCTAGTTTATATGGAAATAAACGGTCTTTGGATATGAGACTAATTCCATCTTTTTTTTTTTTAACCTACGGTACATAATACAGTTGCTGTATACAAGGGGCGCTGCATAAAAATCAAACTCAGAGGACGAAAGGGAACGGATCCCCACACGAAAGGGTTTTTAGGGGCGAGTTCTACACTGGTTGTAGGATCCGTTCTTTTCATCTCTGGCCCGGGCACTGCCTCGGCTCTGGAGACCCACAGGGCTGGGCAGCTTCGTGTGAGTGGCACGCGGGACGGTGAGAACCTGGTCGCAGGGATCGAGGCTCGTGGAACGCCCCCAGCCACGAGCGGGGCGCGCGGGCCGGCCCCTGCCCCCAGAGCCCAGGCGGAGACCGGAAGGTGTGGCCCCAAAGCTGAGCGCTGACGCCCGACGGTGAGGCCCCCGCGCGCCCCGCGGACTCCTGTTCCTGACCGGTTCCTGGACGTGGAGTCGCACCGGGCACGGAGCGGGGCGCACCTCCAGGTTTCTCGAACCGTTCTGCCGTGCCCGCGGACGCGGCCCAGGTTTCCTCTACGCGACCCCTCATTCTTTGGAGAAAGACCGGGGAGAAACAGTGTCTCTCGAGGCTCGTGGTGTCGGAGAGCCTGGAGTCCTTCCTTCCCCTCCCAGGGGCGAATTACAGAGAGCCCTGAGCGTCGCCCACGTGGCTTCTTTCGGCTCTGTTAAGTGTGTTGGCCTTATTTGTTTAAAAAATTATGTATAACATACACTGTATATAATAAATATATTCTTACTGATTAACCAGAGATTGCATAAACAGAAATGTATTAGCCATGGGCACAAGGGGAGAGAGTCTCCCAGGAAGAAGAGATCGCCAAGACTGGAACAGGAGGGACTTAGGGACACAATACAACTGGTTAAGTGGCTTTGGGCAAGTCGCTAACTCCCTCTTTCCCTTCCTGTCATCGTTTACTAAATTGAGTTGTTGAGTAAGCTATGTGATATGTGTGGGTTTTTTTCAACCTAGAGAATCTCCCCCACAAAGAGGCTTTAAAAAAAAATCTGATTAGCTTTTGAATTGATTTGCTTTTCTTCTTTTTAACCCTCTTTATAGCTATTACATTCAGAGAAGGAAAGCTGGGAAACAGTTTAAATTTAAAAAGGAGAAACCATTCAGAGAAGTCTGGAAGAAATGGAGAAAAAGAAAGTGATCAAGTAAGGTAATTTTTTAAAAAAGTACCCAATTTCCCCCAATGAAAATAAAACTAAACAGATCCTTTTGGAGTTCAGCCTCTGGTTCAAGATTACAAAGGAACACTGGAGCTCAAGTTTGTAGAGAGCAGGGTGTGCACTGGCTTCATAGGTCCCAATCACGCTCTCATCTCCCTAGGCTGCTAAATGGAATACTCTACATCTTCATTGCTTGTTTCATCAGGTGTGTCTAAAAGCTATTGTGTCTTACTCTTCTTAAGGTGAGTGGTAGAACCTGGTCAAAAGTAAAATGGAAAAGCAAAAACTGGGTGCAGAAGAGAGAAATGTGGTTTAAGTCATCTCCAGTAACATGCCACCTGAACTTAAAGTCCTGCCTTTGGCTTCTTAGGTCTACACATAGCATATCCAAGGGTTAAAAACTCTCTTCATGAATTTACTCTTTTGTTAATAATCAGTCTGTATCTGTTATGAACGAGGTGCTAGGAGGGTGCTGGGGATGCTGTATTGAACAAACTTTGGGGTCCAGTTCACAGGCTAGTGAGAGAAATGGGTAGTTTGAAAAGTTCTGTTACCTACTGATACATGGGTATCAGGGGAGCATTAAGAAAAACACCAGAGTCAAGATCAAGGAGAAGCTCTGCAGAGGAGTACTCCTTAAGCTGAACTTTAAGGAAGGAGTTCAAGGAAAGGGGTAGTTGGGCAATGGGGTGGGGTGGAGGCAATCCGTAGGCATTCAGATGACAAGCTTGAAGGCCCAAGGCTAGAAATAGCTTTCTTTAGAGAAGTTCAAGTGGTCTTCTAAAATAAATCAAATGGTAAAAATGAAAAAAGGGAATATTGGGAAATATAGCTAAAGAAGCAGGCAAGAAATTCTTGAATAACTTTATGGGCTGAATTTGCACTTTATCCTGAAAACTAGGAGGCTCTTAAAGATTTTAAATGGGGAAAAATGATAAAATTTGCATTTTAGAAAGATCATTTTGACAGAAATGTTGAGGACACAGAGAAGGGTTGGGTAGATTGTAGGGAAACCAGTTAGGAGACTATTGCAGTAATGCTTGATAGAAGTGAAGAGAATCTGAATTTAGATAGTGATAGTGGCTATAAAATGAAATAGAGGGAGAGGGAGGGAGTGATATAAGAGATAATAAAAGGGGACTTGAGAGAACCTGATGACTAATTGAATGTGAGGGATGAGTGAGAAATGAGGAACAGAGAAAGATTCCCAGACTTCTAGCTTAGGTATCTAGAGATTTGATGATGCCACCTACTGAGAGAGAAGCCAAGATTGGAACAGAAAGATGATATGATCAGTCTGGGGTGTGTTGATTTTGTTGTATCTTTGAGATATCCAGGCAGAATGTCAGATGAATGAATATCTGGGTCTGGAGTTACATACTGATCTGGGCTGAGGGTAAAGATTTAGAAGTTACCAGCATAAAAACAGTAGCTAAAGCCCTGGGTTTGGTAAGGTTACTCAAGAGAAGTGCTTAGTTAAAAAACACATTTAGGAAACACCAATTTAGCAGGTCATTGGAGGAAGAGAAAACCTTGAAGGATACTAAGAAGGAATGGCCAGAAATGCAGAAGGAGGGCGCCTGGGTGGCTCAGTGGGTTAAAGCCGCTGCCTTCGGCTCAGGTCATGATCCCAGGGGCCTGGGATCGAGGCCCACATCGGGCTCTCTGCTCAGCAGGGAGCCTGCTTCCTCCTCTCTCCTCTCTCTCTGCCTGCCTCTCTGCTTACTTGTAGTCTCTCTCTCTGTGTCAAATGAATAAATAAAATCTTTAAAAAAAAAAAAAAAGAAATGCAGAAGGAAAATGTAACAGTAAGCATTATTTTGGGGATACCCATTATCTTCTAATCAATGGCTTGGGATCTTTATATATATATCATTTAATTGAATCCTTAACAGCAACCCTAGAAGGTAGATGTTTTCGTATAGAAAAACTCAAGTGCTGAGAAGTGATTTGGCTAGAGTATGTTTAGCCTCTGGAGTCAGATGAAACCTATATTGAAATCCCACCTCTCAATAGCTATGGGGTATGTGCAAATATGTAATCGCAGACTCTTGATTTCCTCATCCACAAAAGAGAACTAAAATAGAACCTTCTTCTGAGAATTATTTTGAAGATTAGATAAGATAGCATATGTAAAATGCCTGGCACAAAGTGGGTGCTTGATACTGAGAGTTATTATCCTTATAAATAACTATAACCACATATCACTATGTTAACTTGGGTGGCTACTGTCTCTTCTTTAGTTCTTTGGCTTAAACATGGACTCCAAATTCTCACCTAAGGTCCATAGTGCACAACTGAGACTGACCCAGGCTAATGTATTTTGATAAATCCTTACTAAAGTTTTGGGCATAGCCAGGTAGGAATGAACACAGAAAGCAACAGAAAGCTATATAAACTGTAAGTAAATCACTTCATTTTAGGATCTCCTACAGAGGTAGCACCTTCCTGCCTAACCCCTCGGGGAACTCATCTTTCCCAAACCACCAGGAGCTTTGTCAAATAATCAATATACTTCAAAGTCCAAAAAGACTGTGATCCCACAGGGAGTCAAGAGTTCTCACTGACGTCCAAGACCCACCTTCCAACAGACACTGCTACCTGTGTAGGAACTGCCCCTTCTGGATGATTGATATGGGGGATGCCACTTTCTTTAGAGTGAGCATGCCTGTCTCTAGATGTATGGCCTTACACTATGGCCTCAACAGTGGAGACTTACTAGAACACAACAAAATAAGCCCAGCTTTCATATAAAAGTTACATGTTTTTCATAATTCTTAGAAAAGGTGAGACTTTTTATATGAACTCTTCTTCATCTTTCGTGACCCTTAGGCCATCTCCTACTCAAAAGTCACACTGAAAAGTGAGTTTGGATAAAGCCAAAAACTTACTATAGTCCAAATACAACAAAAAGACATATAGCAAAAGAGACCTACTGGACTGAAAGTAAGAGAAAGAGTTTGTCAGTATAAATAAGAAAGAACCACAAATTTATGTTTTCAAAATTAAAAGATGTAAGTAGATATAGAAATGAATAAATTATTGGTTAGTGTTCACTCATGTGTTTTTAATCCTGTAATATGATTAGGTATTTCAAAGTATAGAGACTTTTGATCATGGCTTTAGTACAATTCGTAATGGCAGTTCCTTTATTTGTTTCTTTACACTTGTTTCAAGGAATGTAGAGACATATTCTGCCCTAGGGCTTCAGTTGGTTTACCTCTAAGGTGAGGATCCTACACAGACTTTTTGAGGGTTAGGCACAGAGCTTCAGTAAGCAAGAGACTCCAAGTTGTGACCCTATTTGCCCATTCTAATAGCCATAGCGAATAACCATTTTTATGGTAATAGTTACCTGTGAAACTTAGAAAAGCTGAAATGTATTTCACTGACCCACACCATCCATTTTTCATGGGAAATTATCTTCTTTAGGTTAAGAATTTTAATGGCGTCTGTCAGGAGACAATACATCTCTCCCCAACAACAATAAGAGAGTTGTGGTCAGGGCCATATGGGAAATGCTGGGTGATGCTTTGTTAATCAGGTCTCTTTACTACTGGGTTTGTTAGAGATGTTAACTGTTAATGTGCTTTGTGAAGTTTCAGATGTTTTTGACTACAAAGCCTTTGGTCTCAGAGGGTCTAAAGAGACTTTTGTGTCACAGGTTATGCTTTGAAGAAAACTACAGTTTGCCAGTACCACCTGACCAGTACTGGGATAGCATGCTTTCATTGGAGAAAGTCATCTGAACACACCGTCATCATTGAAATCACATTCACCTCCACCAGTGAGTCCTCCTCATCCCTTCCCTGCCCCCCTCGCTGGCAAGGGAAATGTCTACCTACTTAGTGCCATAGAAGGCAACACCTATCTTGATCATAACATACTTCTTTATTAATGTTTTTCTTTTTCCTTATTTGTCTCTTATACAGATTAATACAGGGCCAAACACATGAAGATACTCAAGTATTTGTTGAATGACTATCAAATGAGTCTGAGAAATACTGGGGAAAAAAAGATAAATTCAATCAGAGTAATTTCTTTGTTGCAGATATGCCTTGGGATTCTTCATAAGACCTCAGGTTGTAGAAAGATAAAAAGGCCTCCCCCACCCCCACCATTGACACACCCACTAGGCAAACACCTCTTCCATATTCTTTTGTCCAAGCAACCTTAATCATTACCAAGAGCTCCTGTGAGTGGAACCATAGCTATATAATTCTATTGGATTGTTTCCATAAGGTTTTAACTCAAGAAAGAAAACATGACTAGGGAAAGGAATCCTTAATTACATCTTAAAAATATGATCAAAAGCAACATTTAAGAAAAGTGTTTCCAGGAAGAGCTGAGGATGACACCCGGTTTATAGTAATTCATTTTCCCAAACCTCAGAACATGTGATCAAAGCTGATATACATTATTTCAGGCTCAGTACCAGAGTGACTCATTTTTTTTTCTTACTTTTTTTAAAGTTTTTATTCAGATGAATAAATAGATGAGGAAGAGCCAAACCTGGGCCAGCCAGGTGTAGACTCTGAGAGTCTTGCTGCCTGATCTGTAATCATCACCCCTCTTTTTTTTAATGAAGAAGCTGTGGCCTTTGGCACCTTGAAATACTATCATGCAATTCAGGTCCTTTTGAATCAACGTAGGTATACAGCATGTTAAAACTTGCAAGAGGAGGACAATGAAACCTCCTCATTAAATGTGGAGGAGGTTGCAAACAGATTAGTTATTAGGCAAATCAGAGTGATACAAGTACTCCCGACAACCTGTATGCTCAGTGCTGGGATCATTCAGTTAATCTGGGCCAGGGATTTAAAAGACTCATACCCAATAAGGCTTCAGCTCTAACCAGTTAATCCTCCTTCCTACCGTACCACCAGAGGAGGAAATAAAACTGAAGTTTCTAACTCCTTCTCCCTCCTCCCATTAAGGTGTGCTAACATTGATTCATTGATAATTGTTGGCAGATCTCTCAGGAAGACTGAAAATTTGCTAAATTCACTGGCATATTTGGATGAGAGAGACAAAAACGTCCTAGTGTGGAATCTGCATAAAGAAATAAGAAGCGGGCTGTCTGGGTAGCTCAGTTGGTTAAGACTCTGCCTTTGGCTCAAGGTCCTGGGATCTGCCCCATGTGGGGCTCCCTGCTCAGCGGGGTGTCTGCTGGTCCCTCTCCCTCTGCCCCTCCCCCCACTCTCATACTCTATCTCACTATCTCTCTGGTAAATAAATATAAACTTAAAAAAAAAGAAGTAATAAACAATGTATTTTTCTGAGGACCTGATGGTGTGGTGACACCATTCTCTAACAGTTCTAACCATTTGACGAAGTTCAACTCAAACATCTCTGTCTGCTTATCTAAGAACTCTCCTCCCCCTCTCCCAAGTTTGCAGCTTAGAGAAAGTAGAGGGCAGACCTAGAATCCATCACTGGAAGGTACAGCTAAGTGGGTTTTTGGTTGAGCATAAGATTTTTCTAACATTCAGAGTTATCTAACAATGCAACCCGTGGCTTCACAAAATAGTGAGTGCTCCTCCAGTTAATATCGTATGAGAGACGGATAAAGACACTAAAGTTCTTTCCAACCCAAAGACACTACTATTCTTAAAGCATAATGAAGACCACCACTTTGAAAATAAGCTAGCTGTCTTGACTAGCAAACCAGTGTCCCAGCAGCTCTGATTTTTACCTTCTTTGATAAGTATGTTTTCTTCTTAGTTGGTTCTAAGAACCTGAGAGGGAGGTGGGGTTGAAATGTAGGAAAAAACATCATACCTCCTAAACAGCTAAAACATCTTAAACTCATACATATTCACTGTTGGATGTTTTAATAGAAAATTTAAAAGTTGCTCTCTGTTTCCAAAAGGAGGAACCATGTTGGAATAAATATTCTCTGGTCACCAGAGCTATGAGAATCCCCCCATCTCATGAAAGCTGATTGGGAATTATCATATTACTCCACAAAAATTATTTTCAGCCTTATTAAGTCTTTTAATAACGGTCTTTGAAGAAAGACCTAAAAAATGAATTTTAAAGATTTTATTTATTCATTTGACACACAGAGAGAGATTACAAGTAAGCAGAGAGGCAGGCAGAGAGAGAGGAGAGAGGAGGAAGCAGGCTCCCTGCTGAGCAGAGAGCCCGATGTGGGCCTCGATCCCAGGACCCTGGGATCATGACCTGAGCCGAAGGCAGCGGCTTTAACCCACTGAGCCACCCAGGCGCCCTAAAAAATGAATTTTAATCTGATGCTTTCCAGCCCTGTTACTTTTGTCATGGTATATATCATTAATAATATCAAAGACTGTGATTTTTTATAACTTTAAATTCACTCCTGACTATTTTAGGCACAGGTTAAATTCTTCAAGTTTTTGAACCCTATACTAATATATATGACTTTATCAATTGTACTTTAACTCTTTTTGTTTTTTAACATTTATTGGATACCTATTTTATGTCAGCCACTGTGCTAGAAGCTTTCACATAATTTGTATTTGGGTAAATAGTTCTAGGGCAGTGAGCTAGAAAGGAGTTTAAGTTAGTTTATAGGAAGGCTTCAGAGAATTTGTAAAGCTAAATAATTATGTAATATTAAATATAGTAATGATAAATACCTAGGGTCCATATTGCAGTTTATATCTTTCTAAACACTTTCAAGTAAATTCCTTTACTTTATTAATTTTTTTCCACTTCACTGTTTTCTGTTCTTTTGAATAATAGCTTAATTGAGATATAATTCATATACTATAACCTTTACTCATTCTTAACCTTATATATTAAGAGATAGACTTGATACTAAAGAACAGTGTTAATTTTATTTTTTAAGATTTTTTTAATTTACTTTTTAGAGAGAGAGAGAGAAAGACTGGGGAGGGGCAGAAGGAGGAGGAGAGAGAGAATCTTAAGCAGGCTCTAAGTTTAGTGCAGAGCCTCACATGGGGCTGGGAGCAGGGCTGGGCTGGATCTCATGACCCTGAGATCACGACCCAAGCTGAAATCAAGAGTTAACTAACTGAGCTTAACCATCTGAACCACCCAGATGCCCCTGAAGATTTTATTTTTTAAGTAGTCTCTACACCCAACCTGGGGCTCAAACCTAACAACCCCAAGATCAAGAGTTGCATGTTCCACCAACTGAGCCAGCCAGCTACCCCCAAAAGTCTTAACTTTAAAACAAACAAGCAACTCTTCAAGAGTCCATATTTCACTAATATCTGAATTTATGTTTGTGAGATAAATTGAAAAGGAGAAAGCATTTTGAGGCAAAGTTTGAAAAACAAAGTTTAAGGAGAGAAAAAAAGGAATAAAGGCATCTGAGAAATAATAATAAAAGAAAGAAACACTGATAATATAATACATATATTACATATATATGTAATGTAATACATTATAATATATTGGGGATATATATATATTATATATTTACATATCAGGGAGAAAAGGGAGTGTGAAGCCTGTAAGTTTGATTTGGTGAATATCAACAGGGCTCATCAGGGCTGTTGAGAGAGGATGGGAAAGATTAAGAGCCTAGATAACTTAATTTGGAAATAAGCCAGGTTCACATGTAATAAGCTAAAGAATTGTCTAAGAGGATAGGTAATTTAAGAAGGTGGTCAAAGAAGGCTTACTGCATAAGAAGCAAAGATAAATCAAAGTAGACTGATGTCCAAAGTTTAACTCAAGGGGAAAAATAACTTCTATACATTCTTGTGACATAAAACAAAGACAAATGGCAGACACCCTATTAATCAAAGATTCATGCTATATTTCTGCATTCTGTGCACTTCCAATCGGAAGTGAAGGATTCACCAGAAAAACCACACTGAAAAAAGGTTACTCGTTCAACATATACTAAATGATCTATTTATTTTTAAGATTTTATTTATTTATTTGACAGAGAGAGAGAGAGATCACAAGTAGGCAGAGAGGCAGGCAGAGAGAGAGGAGGAAGCAGACTCCCTGCTGAGCAGAGAGTCCAATGAGGGGCTCGATCCCAGGACCCTGAGATCATGACCTGAGCCGAAGGCAGAGGCTTTAACCCACTGAGCCACCCAGGTGCCCCTAAATAATCTATTTTTAAAGACAAATATAATTATAGGATCCAGTTAAAGTAATGCTTTTAAAAATCACATTCGGAGAAGAAATATGGTATTGTATTTGAACTTAAGATATGAGCTCTTAAATTTTACCAACTGTTCCAAGCATAAATGTAGCTGGAATTAGTGTAATGATGATCCTATTATTTACTATTCATTTTAAACGTTAGAAAACGTAAAAACGCCCCGTGGATTTTCATATCAGATTTTATATGAAATTGTTCTTTTTACTCAAGGTGGATTTAAGTCATGATATAAATTAATTCATGCCACTTTACTATAATTAGAGCATAATTAATTAACCAAACAACAACAACTACTACTACTACTACCAAATGTGGGGGGGAAATTTCAAGCTCCTTTTTTTTTTTTTACCACTCTGTACTGGCAATACAACGTATTTTCACTTTTCAACCAAATTACTCTTTTTATATTATTTTTTTCCCAAATAATCAGTCAGATTACTTTTGTTAAGCCTGATTGGATCAAGAGTGTGTATATGGACAATTTAGTCATAACTGAGATTTCACAAATTACCAGAATTCTGTTCATTTGTTAATATTTAAAAATTAGCTTACCTTATTAGCATTTATAAGTTATGTACATTTATATACACTATGAAATCATGCTAAAAAGAGAAATTAAAAATTCTGCTTGTTCAGATACTTTGAAATTTTTAAGATATCTAAATACACACAAAAATAAACCAACATTTCTTTAAATTTTTTGAATCATAAATGTCCCTGAAAATCTGATGAAAGCTACCTCTTTCCAGAAAAAACAACAACAAACCACTGTGTATATGCACATGAAATTTTGCTTACAATTTCACAAAGTTTATGGACTCTCTGAGGTCTGCCTACGGACCCACTAGAAGTCCATGAACCCTGGATTAAGAACCCCTGCAATAAACCCACACTTTGCTCTAGCAAGATAGAAACCTTACCATTAGAAAGTATGACTGTTTAAGTGTTCATTTTTTAGGGGCATGTATCTGAAAGGAATGATAAAAAAAATCCTTAAAAAACTTTGGCTCAGTTATCCCTCCTGTTTAGCCTTAAAATGAGGACCAATTTCCTTTGGGTCAAACCCCAAACTCTTAGTGTCTTGACTTTCTAAATGCTTGACAACTATAGACACTTTAATGAAATCCAAATGGGTGAAATTCAACACTTCATTCTGATGCTCTTTACAGATGTTCTTAATAAGGACACTGAAGAAGTCCTTAGAAGCCTAGCTTCACACATCAACCAAGGGAAGAAAGAATTCATTGGAAAATGAAGATAATAAGTAATTCTGGAGTGTTCCTGTACCAGTCAATATCAAGCACTTACACCATAAACCTATAATCAGCTTTGTAGGGAAACAAGTAGTGCACAGGGGTAAAGTCTGCTGATAGATTCCTGGGTAGGAATGGTGTTAGACCTTCTGATGTTGAATATTTAAATTCTGCTCAGAATAATTTTCCCATAAGGACTTCATTTCTTGAAGTGACAGCTTAAAAAAAAAAAGAATACAGAAAGAAGTTGAAACAATCATTTTTGCCTATCATAATATTAAAACAATTATTTTAATAGAAATGAAGACAATTGCTTTAATAGAAATTTTATAAATGCTAGGATTTTATAAGTAGAATGGATATCATAACACCATCTAAGTAGGTTAGGTCACCATAATCATCCTGTTCTTTGGCTTCCTTTGTTTGCCAACAGTGGATAAAAGCTCACCTGAAATTTGTCTTCAAAGCTCTGAATAGAATAGTTGCAGTCTGGGAAATTGTTTCCCTGAACATACTTTGAGACCATCTGGAGAGAAGGGTTTACACACTTAAATGGACACAAAAGCTTATGTTAAACGGTTTTTATCAATGAATTTGCAACTTCGAGGTGAAAAAATATTCGATTTGTCTGACACGGTATTTGTGTTATGGGCTCTTTTCTTACAATTTTCAAAAGAGTTGTGTTCTCTTTACAGGAATGTGTGGAAGTAAGGCACAGTAATCCGAAAGGAAAGATCAGAAAGAAAGGTACTCAAGATTTTGCATTAGATTAGTCAGACTTGTGAATTCTGATCCAGAACCTGTCACTTTTACTTCCTGTAGAGCCTTAGGCAATTTACTTCACTCCATGACTACTCCCCCATTCATCTCTTTCTTCACCCATGAAACGAAGATAATGCTGACCTACCTAATAAGAAATTGTGTAAATTTAATGTCATATCAAAAATATTCAAATAATTTTAAAGCTTACTCAGTTAAGTTTTAGCAAGTGACAAATGTGTAACCTTTATCTTACATCTTAATTAGAGATGACTACAAAACAAATGTGAGATATTGTCAATGTGTTTGTGCCTAACACCATCAATAATTGGAATAACATTAAGTTAGGGAGAAATCAGGGGGAAATATAAGTATTTGGGAAGCCAAGACTCTAGAACTGGCTTGAATCTCAGGAAAATCACTAAACTTTTCTTTACCTCAACTGTCTCATCTTCAGATGGAGTCCTTATCGATACCTGTTTTCACATATTCACATTTTTTAAAAATGTAACCTTTTTCCAAGTAGAATGTAAGCTCCAAGAGTGTAGAGAACTTGTTTCTCTGGTAAACCAGTGTATTTCTAACATCACAGGGTAGCTGCTCATTAAATATCAATATTAGATAGTTCCTAAAGTCCTTTTCAGCTCTCAAATCAGATTCTTTTTTGAAAAAAAAAAGAAGGCTTATTATGAAAATTTCTAAATGTATAGAAAAGTATAGAGATTAATATAATAAACACCTACACATATCACTCAGATTTGTCAAGGCTTAATTATCTCAATATTTGCTTCAGATGTCTTTAAGCAATAAAATATAAATACAATTGAAGTCCCCCTTCCATGTGTCCCATTCCCTAATTTCTTTTGTCTTTCTCCCCAAAGATAACCACTATTCAGAATTTAATGTTTATTATTTCTGAGAACAACTTATACTTTTACTATATTTATATAAACCATGTATCATGCCTTCAAACTTGACATGAATGATACATCCTTGTCACTCTGCAACTTGCTTTTTTGGTCAAGTTATTGCCTTTTTTCTTCTTCTTTTCCTTTTTTTCTTTGACCCGGGCAGGAAATCAAGTTGTCAAGAGCACCATCTTTCTATTTCTAAATTTTTCTAACTCTAAACCGATAGAAATGGGGAAGAACCCTTATAGAAGTCAAGAAGATTAACATAAAATAAGGAACGTTCAGACAGGATCTAGATCAGACCCACATAAAAACGTGGCCATGTCCTGTCATCACATTATGATATTTACAACACAGCACTGTCAATATGTGATGTTGCAAAAACACGGTGCCACATGGTAAACATTGCAGAGGTCTGTGAATGGGTCCCTGGGAGCATAGGACGATGGCCCAGTTCACAAGTGAAACAATTTTTTGGATAGAGAAGTACTGACTTTTTAGACCCTAGCAAAATAATGGGAAATGTTCAATTTTGGTCCCTAGTACCAATTGAACTATTGTTTACATGCCTTAAATAGGCAAAACATTTATTAGTGTAACTTGATGTTCCAAATGCTGGATCTTGTGCAATTCATTTAGCCTTGAATTTCAGATGATCCACTTGAAAAGTTAAGTTGTGGGAAAAACTTCTGTCTCAGAATTTATATTAAACAGCTACTCTATTTCAACAGATATCTCCTCATTCAATCAACATTAAAATACAATAAATGAGAGCATTTGTATTACCTACTTAATGTAGTTTCTTTTTCCTAGATTAATTTTTTTTTTAAATAAAGGACACAGGGCAAGAACAGTACAGTTTCACTGGGAAGTTTACCTTGGTAAAAAGACAGGAGCTATTACATTCTATCTTGTCAATGATCCATGGATAATGGGTCACGAAGGGATTTAAGAACTGTATCTTTCAGTTCTTGCCAGGGAGGTATATCAGTGTGCACTGATGTGAACCATAATATGACACACCTTGAAGAATCTTCAGAACCCTCAGGCACTCTCTCAGCTGCTGTCATGAAGATATGGGACTAAAGGTTTAAGTTAAGGATAGCATTTTGTAAATAATTTCAGTAACAGAATGATTTTCCTATTACTTATGTTAAATTCTGATGAAAAGAATTAAACCTCAGGCTTAGAAGTCTTCAGACTTTTTTTCTTTACCTTAGAGGAATATCTGTTTATGCTGATATGGGGAAAAAAGACCCAATACATATTGTTTTATTGTTAAGTGTGTGTGTGGGGGGGGAAGAAAGTTGCAAAATAGTATTATGTTTTTACGTATATACACTTACCTTTGCATATCAACAGATGTACCAAAAATTCCCTCTGGGGAATGGAACTAAGAGGGTCATTAGTAGGGGTGAGGAAATAAGAGACTTCTACTTTCTATATTTCTATATTGTTTGCATTTTATACAATAAGCATGATTGTTTTTGTCAACTATTTTCTTTTCAATTAAAAAACTTTACTTTTAATCAACAGTCACCTAAGGACTCTCTTAAAATTTCAGAAGTTTTAGAAAACAGATGCTAGGAGAGTTTGAAGTAGAAATTAATTTGTAAACCTACATTATTTTTACTGAGTTAATAACATATTTTATGGGAGAGAAGTGATATGATTTCTTGGTATTTTCTAGCTTGTATGAAGTGAAACACTTATCTATCAATGCATTTATGTTTACCTTAATGAGAAACATAAATCTTACAAGCTGGGGAAGACCTTATTATGTAGTGCAAACTCTCATTTTACAGATGAGAAACTGAGTCTCAAAGATGTTAAATGTTTTGTCCATAAACAATTTTAGACTTTAAAAAAATTAAATCCATCTTCTCACTTCATGTCCTTAGCATTTCCATCATAAAATGGCCACCTGCTCTGAAATTTTAGTGTAATAATAATATAAATAATCTCAAAAACTATTTTATTGAGCTCTGATCTTAAAACCAGCACACACACTCACCTTAGTAGAACCATTACTCATAACAAATTAATGTTCTTTATACAGAAGTCTAAGTAACAAGTTATTCGGTGACAATATTTCAATCTGCAAATGGAAAAGAGAATCATTTTTACCTCTCAGTGATTTTCTCATCTTATTCAATTATTATGTTCTCTTTATTCTCCTGCCTCTTTAAATTAGCGAGTGGATTAAGAGAACAAAGAAGAACAAAGAAATAAAATACCAAAACCAAAGATGTCTATTAATGCGAAAAAGAAATATCTAATTTGGAAAACAAGATGGGATGGGGAAGGACACAAACCATAAGAGATTCCTGATCTCTCAAAACAAACTGAGGGTTACTGGGGGGTGGGAGGGTAGGGATAGGGTGGATGGGTTATGGACATTGGGGAGGGTTTGTGCTTTGGTGAGTGCTGTGAAAGATGTAAGCCTGATGATTCACAGACCTGTACCCTTTGGGCAAAGAATAAAAATAAAATTAAAAAAAAAGAAATATCTAATTTGGAGACAGCAACAATAGAAAAGAAAAGTCTGTAGAGAGACCATGGAAGAGTAATAAGAACCAAGGTAGAGGAAAATTTCACCACTTCAAGGACAGTGAGTAATAAGTAAAGAAAAGTGGGTTGAAATTTGTTTTATGTTTATTACGGTAGGCACACAGTAAATGGCTGATGGATAAGATTAAGGGAATGACGGTGTCAAAGGCTAAGGCAGAAGTTCTCAGTCTGCATTACACCTAAGAACTACCTGAAGGGTTTGTTTAAAATACACAGTCCTGAGTCTTTATCACCAGGAATTCCAAGTCACCCACTGGATTAGAAGAGCCCAGAAATAAGTACCCTGGATAATTCTAATGATCATACCTGGAGGAACACTGAACCAGAATTATTCAAGCTCTTACAAGGAAGAAAACAAAGAACCAGAGTACAGAAACCTAAAGAATAGAAGAGAAACGACAGGAAAAAGAGGTTTGAATAGAAAAGAGACAAGCAAAGGCTGGTCAGAGGCAATAAAACAGGATGAAAAAAAATATTGGGGAAACTAAGAATTTATCTTGAATTTTAAAAATAATGTTTATTACCTTTTCCTTTATAAAAGTAACACATGCTTATTGTGGGAGAGTTGAAAAGAAAAAGAGAAGAAAAATACACCCTTAGTTTGTTACTCATGAATAACTGCTATTAACAATTTGGTGTACTTTCTGTTAGTCTTTATTTCTGCTTAGTTTTTTCAAGATTTTGTTTATATAGTTTAGGTAATATTTATTGTATATGCCACCAAATACTCCCTGATTATAACATAAGCATCTCCTAATGTAAGATTATTAACAGAAACTTCATTTTTAACATCTGCTTAATATTCGCAATACTCAGTTCTTCCTGAACTGAGGAGTTCACAATTCTCCAGGAGAATGCAATTCTCCATATTTCCTTGCTAACAGAACTCAGGTGTTTTTTTTTCGTTTGTTTGTTTGTTTTTCCAGGCAGTCAAGGGCTTCAGGAAAGGTTGGCTCCATTTCTATGCTTAGAAGATGAGTTTTATTTAGTCTAAGTCAATCATGGGATAATTCTATTGTCCTTGTCAGTGACTGGCTAAGGGAGGAGCAGGTTGACCTAATTTTGACCAATAAGCTATGAGGGCAAGTCTACAGGTTGGGTTTTTAAAATATGTTTTATTGATTTATTTTGAGAGGGGGGCGGGGGGAGGGAGAGAAAACGAGCAAGGGGGAGGGGCAGAGGGAGAAGAAGAAGCAGACACACACACACACACACACACACACACACACACACACACACACAGACACGCTGAGCCAGGAGCCAGATAGGGGCTCAATTCCAGGACCCCAGATCATGAACTGAGCAGAAGGCAATGCTTAACCTACTGAGCCACCCAGGCATGCCTACAGGTGGGATTTATGCGAGATCCTTAGTTCTGAAAAAGTGATACAAGGAACAGATAAATCCTTTTCCTGCCTATGAAATGTGTGTGAAAAGGAAGCACTGGTGGCTGGTGAGCTGATGGAACTATCTTGTGGCCATGAAGGGAGCCAGTCTACACACTAAAGATGGAAGACGAGAAAAGTAAGAAGAACTGGGCTCTGGATGATCTTGTCACTCTGATTAATTATGCATCTCTGGACCCTTCCTTGAGACTTCTTGTTATGTCAGAAAATAAATCCCCTATTGTGTAAGCCCCCTTTAGTCAGGTTTTCTGTTTGCAGTAGAAAGTTATACCTAGGGGCACCTGGGTGGCTCAGTTAAGCATCTGCCTTCAGCTCAGGTCATGATTCCAGGGTCCTGGAATCGAGCCCTGCATCGTGCTCCGTGCTCGGCAGGAAGCCTTCTTCTCCCTCTCCCACTCTCCCTGCGTGTATCCCCTCTCTTGCTCTCTCTCTCTCTTGCTCTCTCTCTGTCAAGTAAATAAATAAAATCTTTAAAAAAAAGAAAGTTATTTCTAATAGTATAGTATATACCTAGTGTATACCTAGTATTATTCTATATAATAGATACAGTGTTATAATTTACCCTACAGTTTCCTATTGTAGGCTATTTGTGTTACTTATAGTTTTTCACTATCATTTTTTGCCTTGGATAGTTATATAGAAAAAGTTATATAGCTTAGATGGTAATACGTTTGTGTTGGGGGGGCAAGCAATAAAGAAACAGGAATGAACTTGAAATAGCTCAGGTCATCAAAGCTGAATCATTCTGAATCTCCACTCCCTTTATTGCTCATTGCTGTCAGCAGAGGTGGCTATCAGTGGAAAGTTACATTTCCGAAGGAAAAATTAGGAAATACAGTCTCAACATAATACACTAATAAAGGTGAACACAAATAATCCTCCAAAATACATAAGTCATTCCCGTTTGCAATGTGTTATATGGTTTCATCATTTTTTGTCTTTTATTATTATAATAATATGAAAATTACTTTGGAAATAGGAAAGTTAGCCCATTGTGCCATGGTAATACCCTTCTTGTATTAAAATTTGCTGTAGTTTCTCTTCTGTTTAATCCAAATGCATATAGTCTCTCATGTAGACAGTATTCAAGAAGTAATATCCTAAGTGCCTTCCAGGGGTAGGCTGCCCCTCCAGAATCAAAACTAGGGCAAGAGTACCTGACTAAACATGATTCAAGCGAAGAGGTTCATCTGACAAATGAACAGTAGAAAAACTCCCAGTATATGCTTCTGATTTCATCGCTGGTAGTTACTAGGCCTATTTATAATTGGAAATTTTAGATTTGTTTGCTTTTTAAATATTTGCTTGTCTTAGAGTTAAGTTTTGGAAAACTTCCTTATGTAAAAAGAGAATGTGACTATGCAAATTAGCAATTTTAATTATTGCAATTAATTGTAAAGCACTAGTACTCTGATGACTTACATTTCAATATTAACATCAATAAGTGCTCCTAACACACATTCATACTTTTACATTAAGAATTAATTACAACATAATTAAATTTTAGATATTATTTTTAAAATCTCACACATGGATTGCAAAATAAGATTAAAGTCACAGCTCAATACTTAACTGCTGTACATGAAATTCTTCGGCACTGTGGTTATGACTCGTGATATTTCCCATTCCTGGTCTCTGGCCAGGAGTATTGATTCATGAGTTGACTATGGTAGAGGGTGTAAGGAAAACACAGGCTAATCTAAAACTCAAATAATGACTCTTCTCTAAACCAAAAAAACAAAACAAAACAAAAACCCACAAAAAAATCTCAATAATTTCATAAGCAACAAGATATCATTTTCCTTACGATATCTTCTAAGTTTTTCTCACATAAGATTCATTTCCTGCATACTTGAACATTTTAAAGAAGAAGAAAACAAAACTCTGAATTTGGGGAGGAAGGAACCCACTGTTCAAAAGTTCCCCTGAGGTCATGACGACCACGTGTGGAAAGAGCGTGCTCTGAGGCATGATCACTTTCTAAGTCAAGATGGATGCTGGCTGTAAGAGTGCAGATTGAAGGGAACTATTAAATTAAGCCTGTTAGAGGTTTTTTAGAAGATATTTTTTTATTTGAGAGAGAGAGCTCAAGTTGAGGGGAGGGACAGTGGGAGAGGGAGAAGCGGACTTGCCGCTAAGCAGTGAGCCCCACATGGGGCTCCATCCCAGGACCCCCAGGATCATGACCTGAGCTGAAGGCAAACACTTAAGTGACTGAGCCATCCAGACAACCCTAGATTTTTAAGTTATCTAACTAGTCAAGATTCCAAAAGGTGTATTTGTTAAATTAATGACTGTATAAATAAATTCATGTTAACTTTTGAAATCGTGTGTATCCAGGAAGAGGAACTGCTTTCTCCACTTTATTTTTTCCTCATTCACTTTGGATTCCCATTTTTTCAACTAAAATAAATGCAAAGGAACTGTATTCTGGTTATTCCAATCTAAATATCCTTGAGACAGGGACTTCACGGATATGCCTGAGCTTGATACCAAGCAAGGGTCCTTCTTTGATAATTGGACTGAACACTGTGCAATGGAACTCTGCCACTTCTTGTCAGTTGGGGTGGGTGGGGAAGCCAGACTGACTACATGGAAAATGCCTGCAGGATTAGGGGAGCTCTAGGGACAGTCAATGTGTAACCCTGCCCTAAAGTATTCAGATCTTCTGTGCCAAGGTGGACAGGATCTTGAGAGAGAAGAGGTAGGGAGGTCACTGAGTTAATTCTGTACAAACACAAGAAAACAAACAAGAATTTCAGTCTTCTAAATACCACACACACATGCACCCTCACACTCCTTCCCTGCCCCCTCTCCTCGGCAAACGCTTGGTCCCATCCCATGTTGAGAAATGCATTTGTGTGAGCATTAGACACACAGGCTTGGTGAGTGGACACTTTGTTGGAGAGAATTCATCTCTCATGAGAAGCAAAAGTGACTTCCAGCCAGCTCCCCTGGGAACAGAGTAAGCATTGAATCTGGAACTCTTTTTGAAACCTCCTTGTAAGTTGTATTGAACAAGGCACTGGTGAAAAATTTGGAATTTAGTCCTTAAATCCCCATGTACCATTCTGGAGAATTCTAAAGTACAAACATAAGACGTATTGCCTGATATCACCCTAAAGATAAGACATGCCATCTACCACAAATATAAAAATGAAAAAAACCTGAGAGTACCTAATTCACCCTTTTGTTCAGTATTAAAGTCTGTAAGTACCTACTAGGCTACTGGGCCACAGGTTCCACTGATGTTCTCTCTTTAAGTCTAGTTATTTCCCTTCCAGCCTCTGCCTAGTAATACAGTTTATCTGTGTCCAAAGCCTTCCACCTAAATCCTATACAGGTTGTCTGTCATGATAGTAGTGTCACATCTCCCAGGAACCAACTGGGAAAGGTTGAAATGCCTCAGAATATTATTATATACTTGCCATGAGCTCTACACAGAGTACTTATGCTTCTGGCATTTTCCCAGGGACTGAAGGCCAACCAATGATGGAGACTTTGCAAGTGACCTAAATCAGTTTGCTTTGCAGAGAAAGGTGAACCTTCTAGAAGAAAGCGTCTCCATTCCAGGAAAGCAATATTTTCATAGCTAAGTAGTTCCTCTTTTGTCTGCTATCTTCTGAAGGGTGCACCTTCCTGCACTCCTCTACAGGAGGATTATTAGGCTTCTCTCCTGAAACCAGGATAAAGTCTCTGCCTAAATCATTGTGTTCAAAGTCTAATGGTAAGAGAAGTTGCCCATCATAAACTTTGACATTAGGTCAAGGACTTTTCTCACCTTGTGCTTTCAGGTAGGGCAGTCATGGAGTTGCATGCTATTAACAATGATCATTATATTACTTTTATCTGAAGGAATAAGCCGCAAGGAATTAGAATAAACAAAAGGGGGTAAAACCTTAAGGGTATCAATTTTAATATCTTCGAAAGACAAAAATTCCAGTCCCAAACAGTCCAATTCCAAAATGCCACAATACAGAAAGAGAAGAGCTGAAGCTTCAGTAAGAGAATTGTAAGAAGTCTTATTTTTAAAACCTAGGGATAAAGAACACCCTCCATACTGAATATTTTGGGGGCATCCTACTCTTCCAGAACCCAGAGGAGAAACAGCAGTTAAATAGCAAGACACTTTTGCAGAAGTGTTGAAACAAACAAGAAGGAGTTTTATTTTGAAAATACACTCTTTAAAGATAAATTTGGCTTCCATTTTCCATACCTAGGTGCATCCAACAAGATACAAAAACGAACAAAACAAAACAACAAAACAAAGACCCATGACATTATGTACAGAGCTCTAAAATGAGCTGTGAATATCTACAAGAAACTAGCATATGCTCTTTGTGAAGGGATGTACTTGTGTGGCTTTCTACAGTTCTCAGTCCTCGAAGAATAGTTATCTCCCTGGGGCTGCAGGTATGGCTGCAGCAAGGGAAGAGCTGGGGTCTGTAAGGGGTTGGGGGGTGCGACCCCTGGGTGGGAGGCGTGGAGAGGTGTCTGGGGAGGGGAGCAGCGGCGGCATGGGACACATCCTGGGCTTCTCTAGAAGTCCTGCCGCGGGGTGTGAGTCAGGCTGTGCCGCCGCAGATCACAGTTTCGCCTGAACACTTTGCCGCACTGCTCGCAGCTGTAGGGCTTGATGTCTGTATGGGTGAGAAGGTGAGTTTTCAGATTACTTCTCTGATTAAAGGTTCTTCCACATGTGGGACATTTGTGTGGAGATTCCTGTTCAGATGTGAAGCAAGCAAAGGATTAATCCTTCACACCACCACCGCACCCTTCTCAATAGTTTCTGTCTTATCGGTATCATAAGCGTTAACATAACACGCGCACAACAACAAAAGAGGGGACTTGCAGGAACAAATCTGGCTCCTAATCCTCCAATCACGAAAACACACGCGCAGGCACACACAGGGGCCCCGATTACACTGATAACTGCCGGTGGCCACCGCGGTGGGCTTTGTGATTTCCAGCTCTTTACATTTCATCACCATGTCACAGGCAGGAAAAGGAGGAAGGAAAAACTCTAATCCTCTCTTAAGGAACGACATTCTCCCGGGCAATAAGGCTGCTCTTTGCTGGAAAATTAAACTATTCCTCAATGTTCAGAAAACTACAAATTATGAGGCCCCTGGGAGAGAGAGCATATGGGATTTCACCATGCCTCCATTATCAAAATTACCTTTATTTCCTCCCAAACACGAAAGCTTTAAATGCAAGGCAGATCAGGTGGGGGAAAAATTATTTCTAAAATTAGTATTTAGTATACAGAGAATGGTCTTTTCTTTAAGAAAAATATAATCATGTTTCGTGTTAAGTAAGATTAATTTTTTTTTTGCTATAAAAGCGTTGAGTGCTGTTTTCCCCTCCTAGAAAACCAAATCTAAACAGGGCCTTTTAAGAGAAAGCCTGCTGCCAAACACCTTCGTAAGGAGCAAAAATCATAAAACGAAACCAGCCATTGTCTTTAAACAAGCAAACAAACTTACCTGCATATGTAAAGTTTTGTGAACTGCTAGAGTCCTAGACTGACAAAATCCTTTCCCACACTCCTGACATTTGAAAGGTTTTTCTTTGGAATGGATATACCTGTAAATCAATATAAGGTTTAATTGAAATGGTTTTACACCACGGTGAGGAGTTTCTTTTGACAGTTACTCAAAAGGAAATCGTGAAAGGACAAAAGAAACGAGAGTCCTATTATTTATGTTTTTAGATTGTATATTTCCCCCCCTGTGTAATTCTGTTTATGGTTAACCTCAACTAACAGATTCTTCAAAACATTCACCGGACGCCGGCTTTATCTACACTTGATCGCCCTCTCTGGCGTATTCTGGAGCTCAAAATCTTGCTGAATGAGTCCTTCCTGGTCTCTTCAGCTTTCTCTGGTACTTAAACTGGCCAAATCAGGATGTTAGGCAAGGTAGAATTCAGGGGAACTGATTTTAGCAAATCCCTAAAAAGGATCCCAACCAAAGAACAGCAGGTAGAGTACAGAGAAGATACCCCAGCCCCTCTCCTGGGAAGTTTTTACCCCATGAAAACACTTACGTTACAGTATTTCTTCAGTTGCTGTTTAGGGATGCAGAGTTTAAGGTCGTGGAGGGGTTGTGGGGAGCTGTTTCTAAATTCAGTCATCTCAAGACCCCCATAAATAAAATAAAATAAAATAAAATAAAATAAAAGAAAGTTCGCCTTGGCAGGCACTGGGGTGTACCAGGGGTGGGGAGATGGCAAAGGGAGGGAGCCCAGTGAAGGTGGCCAAGAACATTGCTAGAAATGGTCCGAAGGCAGTCCGGACTAGTACCCACCATGGGAAGGTCTTGGGGGCGGGGGTTCCTGGGCTTTACCCGCTGCACCTCCCGAAAGGCCACTGGGAGGAAACTGGGAACCGGATCTCAGGACCAAGGCCAACCCGCAAGATTGCAACTGCCTAAGGATGAGAAAAGGCCCTCCCGCGTTCCAAACAAGGACGGTATTAGGAGACAGTGGCGGAAAAAGGTAAATGTTCCGGGTTGGTTGTAGCTGGCCAGGGAGGGCCTTCGGGGATATAGTCTAGTTCAGAGGGGATTTTAGTGACCCTTGGAAGGTCTCTCAGGACTCGGTACTCGGGACGAAGTCCCTCCCCTTCCCAGGCCAACCTCTTTCCCCACCTCACCTGTGATCCCGCAGGTGATCTTGCCTCCGGAAGGCCTTGTGGCAGATGTCACACGTGTATGGCCTCTCATCCGTGTGGGTCCTCTCGTGGATGAGCAAGTTGTAGGATTTGGTAAAGTGTCTGCCGCAAAACTTGCAGATAAACTCTTTTTTCGTTTTGGAGGGCAACCTCCCTCTGGAAGGCTTTCTGTCCGGAGTCAATTTACTGAGCCCCGAGATGGGGCTGCCCAGCCCCGGGCTCAGCTTGGTCAGATCTCCCATCTTAGGGGGATCCTCTTGCGTGGCGGCCACCGCCAAGTTGGCAAAGTCAAAACGGGGTCGGTCCTTGTGCAGGGCTGGGAGGACGTGGGCAATGGCTCCCTGCTTGGGGTGGAAGAGGTGGGTGGTAAAGGGCAGAGCCGGGAAGGGGAATCGCGCGTCCACGAGGCCCTGAGCCGCCGCCATCTCCGTGATGGTGGAGCGGGTGATCTCGTGCACGTTGGGGTACCCCAGCGTCCAGTGGTTCATGTGCATGGTCTGCACGGCGCTGAGACCGTACAGGCCCTGCAGGTGGTCCACCGCGGCGGGGAAGGTGTTCACGGCCTGCAGGAAGGAGTAATTGGTGAGCTGCAGCGACGGGTGGAGCGGGATGGGCGCCGGCAGGGCCTTGCTCCCCATTTTCCCGGGTGCTGGGGGGCGGAGGGAACCGCCCCTCTCTTCCAGGACTCAGAGGCCGGTGGGCGTGGGGCTCCGGTGAAAACCCAGAGAGACAACAGCACGCAGAGCAAACCCTAAAAATGGCAGGGGAAGAGAGGGAGAGTTGTGACTATCATCTCTGCCCGCTCGGCCTGCCCTTCGGCGCCAGCGAGGGTTACCACACCTTTCTTGCAAGACCTCCTCCTCACTCTACTCCCGGGGCCGCAGAAGGAGTGGTGAGGGCACCGCAGAGCGCCCGCCAGGCCCGTCCGCACCGCGCTCGGCCCCGGGGCCTGGGTGTACAGATGCGGCAGGAAGTGGCCTTCTGGCCAGCGGGGCGCCCCGTGCCCCAGCGCCTTTATGTGGGCGCCCACAGGAAGGTCGGAACGCGGGCACGCAAGGAACGGCAGAGCTGGGCCCCGAGAGAAAGAAAGGTGGGGGGGCGGGGGGAGTGGTTCAGCAGAGGCAGCACCCCCTTCAGCCCACCCACCCCACCCTGCGCGGAAAAGCTCGGGCAGACCCGACGGCCCGAGACGCCAGCACCCGCAGGCCTAGGGCCGAGTCTCTGTTGCCGGGGCGCCCCCGAGCTCCCCGGGGAACGACGCGGAGGGTCCGTCGGAGCCGCCGTGCGGCTGCTCCTCGCGCAGCGCCCCCCGCCCGCTGCCCCGCCCCGCGGTCGCCTTTCCCGCGCTTACCCCGGGCCACCGCGCGGGTGCCAGAGCGCGGCCCCGGTGCGCTTCGCGCTCCAGGGCCCTCGGGCCCTCGGAGGGGCCAGTCTCGCCCCGCGCTGACCTCGGAGGTTTTCTTTTTCCTTCCTCTGCCCCCGTCCCATTTATCAGCGGTGACGGGCCGCAGGAAAGAAAAGTGACACCTCGGGGGCCGGGTTCAGCCTGGAATCGCCCCCTCCTCCTTCCTAGGGGCCGTCCCTTCCCACCCCCCACCAAGATCCCTTCCAGATGGTTCAGGCTCCCCGGGGGGTGCGGTGCGGTGGTGTGGGATAGGGGTGGGTGGGCGGAGAACCTCCCTGAGGCCGGAACCCCTTCTCCCAGACTGAGCGCCAAGCTCTGGGGAGGCCCGGGCGGTTTCCCGGCCTGGCATCAGGAGCCGCTCCTGCACCGGGGGGGGCCTCAGGAGAAGAGCAGAGAGGAGTGGAGAGGAGAGTAGGCTCCCTGGGGAGGGACAGGAAAGGGGCAGCAGGGGAGCCACAGCCATCAGGGAGGGTACAGTGGGGCTTTGCACGCCTGGAGGGGGCTCGTTTGTCTGCTGGGAGAAGTGTGCGGCCTGGGCCTAAGCAGGGTGCAAGCACTCGCATCTCTTGCGCCCCAAATGGCAATAGAGAGGTCTGATTTCAGACCCAGGTTGCCCAGGACACCTCACCTGCATGCAGGGTGGGCCCACCTTTCCCCACTTCCAGCTGCCTTTTAGCAGCGGTTCTGCCAGCTCCGCGGACCTGGGCCTTGCCGCTGAGGGCAGCCCCCCGGGTGCAGGACCCAAGGGCTAAGTGCTTTCCCTGGAGAGGGGCCGCGAGCCAACAACCTTTCAGCCTGGCTTTTGAACCCAGCAGGAAGGTGGGAAGGTTTGTCCCGTCTTCCCCTCATCACCCACCCCTTTGCACGCCAGAATCTTCTCTAGGGCGCTGCAAAGTGTTGCCCGGGACTCTGAGGACTGACTTGGGGGACCGCGCTAATGACACAGCGCTCTGACAAGGCAGAATTTGGTCGCCTCAGTGAGGCCCACACCGTCTCTCCCTCCTCTTCTGTTTGGAATGCTCAGAGACAGGGGTTTATTAATGAACCGCTTCTGCCTGGTGGTATTCGGTCTGGGAGTTCAGACTCGGAGTTAATGAGAGGTGTGTAACAGTCAGAGGGTCTCAGTCAGACCATTCAACCGAAACTGTAAACCTCCAGTAGTAATAAACTTTCCCACCACAAATCACGATTCATTTTTGTTCAGTGGCAACCCTCAAGCCCTCCTAGAAAGGCAGAGAAAAAAAGGTACTAACATCCCTGGTAATCTATCTGATTATTTCCTCCTCCATTAAAAATAATAAATTACATTTTTATTTCCTTCTTTTTGTGTAATGAGGATTTTCCAGAGATTCAAAATATTATCTTCCCCCTAGTGTTAAAAAGTGGTCTCCACCATAGGGAGGAAACTGAAATTATTATTTGGGTGTATTCCCAGACTGGATTTCTTAGAAATAAATACAGGAGGCAAAGTATGACTCCTACCACTCTTATGGGGGGCAGGGGGAGAGGGTGTCAATCAGAGGAATATCACCAGCTGTGATTTCCATTTCTTGTGCACAAAGTGAAATCTGCCCTAACCATTACATGTTAATTCTGCCAGCAGAAAGTTAAATGCCATTTCCCTTCCCTTTTCATCAAATGGTTTATAACACAAAAATTAGCAACTCTATTACAATTCAGCTCCAAAGTGGCACAAAAGTGTATTTCATAGTAAGTTTTCATATTAATTTGCAGGACAGATGGTTTCTTCATAGAGGAAGAGCAAACCATTGGTGACTTCAAACCTTTTACAAACAGAACAACCCTAAATATCCACCAAACGCTTTTGCCATAAATAATTACGGAATTTAGATTTCCACTCTCCCACTGAGTTGCTGGAAATGTATGTCAAAAGATATTTTAAGTCAATGCAAAAGATCTAAAGTACTTTCGTTTTGTCTAGAGTTGAGCATGTAATTCCCACACTGAGTGAGTTTCAGGCAATAACAGCGGTCGTCACCCTCTGCTGTCATTTCTCCACTACCTCTTTTCGGACCATTGGCTACTTTTAATTTTAGGAGGAAAGAACCAATGAAAAGACATTAATATTTCGGTGGAACGGAGGCTAGTTTTCTTTCATCAATCTTCTTCATGGGATTTCCAGGCATATACAGAAGTTTTGTAAAATTTAGTTCACTGGTTGTCAACAAGTAAAAAAAAAGTGTGCATAACTAATTTCAGTTCAGTGAAGCTTTCAAAACATTGGAGAAAAAAAGGTACGTGGTAATTTGATAGAGTCTTGCACTTTGGTAATGCTGTTATTACACTGAGTTATCTAAAAATAATATACAGTCAGGGGCCATCTGCTAAAACCTGTGTGTTGGTGTGAGAGAAATGACTGATGGATCCATAGACTCGCTGAATTTCAGCCTAAGCCACAGTGGAATTCTGCATACATCAGAGCGAAAGTCTTACTAGATATAAGGAGATCATTTAAAAAGTAATAATGACGGCCAGCCTGGATCAGGTGAACAGAGGAAAAACAGCCGCGAAGTTCCTGCCCCTTCGCAGCGCCTCTGCCTTCCCAAGGAGTTAATTAAATTAAGATGCCTTCCGCATAATCTGGGTTCTGTTTCTCTCTGCTCCCTCGCTCCCCCTGCGTGAGCAATTTTCTTGTTCTGCTCAGGACTGCAGTTTGTTTAGCAGAGAAAGTAGCTGTCTGCGCCGTTTCGCTTCGGGAAACGCCAACCCTCTTTTGTTCTCTGCTAACAGGTAGGGAGACCGATCCAGCGCTCCCTCCACAAACACCTCTTTCTCCCTCCTCCCTGTAACCGCCACTCCTTTCTCTGTAGCTCTTACTCGAGAATCTAAGCGTTTAAACCCCAGGGGAAGTTGCCTTCTGGACACCCCCCCCCCAGGACTGGAGGGTGGGAGGGAAATCAAAAGGCCGGCACAAGGTTGGAGAAATTACCTAGGACTGAACGATGATTACTTCCCTCTTGAAACGCGCTGGCTGGGCTGGCAGTGTGAGCCCCGGCGGGTTGGCGCTGCGCTGCCGCGGCTGCCCCGGGTGCCCCGGGACGGGTGGACCAGGAATACTACGGGCCCGGTCAGAAACAGCACGGGATTAGGGGGCTTTATCTCCGCGTACGTCGATCAGCTTTACATGCTGCATGCTTTGATTAAATGTCGCAAAACAAAACTAAAAACAGCACAGAAAAGTGTGCGTCCTTAAGTGTTAGCCGGGAGTGCAGTGCCGGGGATCCGATAAAGTGAGAAACACAATGCCCCAAGGTTGCATCCATATGATTTCTTTTCACAATTTCTGAACGTGCCCGACCGAGAATTTGAGTGTCCCCTGCACCCCCTGCACCCTTCCTTCTTTAAGGCGCTGCGGCTCCTTCCCAGAGCGGACACTCACCTCCCTCAGAAGGGTCCGCCCGGGCAGCGCCGATCAGACCCGGCCCAGGTGGTGAGGCGCAGAGCTCGGAAAGGTCATTGGGTCCACGCGGGGCAAACTTCTCTTTCCGAGCGGAATCCCGGGAGCCGCGGACATGATCTGGAGGACGGCGAGCAGCAAAAGCGAGAGCGGATCCCAGCCCTGGTTCAGGTCTGTGGACGTGGAGTTTGTAAAGCCCGGGGGGTGTTCGAGCCGGCGCTCAGCGCTCGCCCGGAACCCCGCGCCTCCGCGAGCCTCTCGCCGCCGACTCCGGGTAAGGTCGGAGCCTGCAGTCTCGCAGGGCCATCACCCTCCAGCAGCGAGCGCTCCGAGCTCTGTCCCCGCCCGCGTCCCTCCCCAGGCTGCTCACGGCCGGGAGTCCCGGGCTTTAGTAGCAGCCCCGCCTCCCCTTCGGGCGGGCGTCCTGCAGCCGCGCGGGGCCCACGGAGCCTGGCTCCGCCTCCGCGCCCGGCGCCCGCTAATGGTCCACTCTGTTTACTTGTGTTTGGATAGCAACTGAGTCTTAAAGGCACAGGTTTGCTCGAGGTTTCCCTGTTCCAGAGATGAGCAGAAGGTGACTCACTTCGAAACTCACACATAAGCGAAGCCCACCCCCTTGCCTTGTCGGTGCCACTTTTCCTTTTACTGTTAGAAACTGAACAACTGGTTCTCTGCTTCCTGAAGACCCCGCAGAGAAACCCAAAGGGCATTCTGGAGTTTTACTTGGCGTTCTCGCCAGATTAATTTCCACATCTTAACACGTTTACTATAACCATCTTCTTCGTAGAGTAAAATCAATCAGTTCTGGACTGGACTCTCCAAAATATATCACATTTCCCTCAGTTTTAAATACAGCTTTGTACATACTTTCTGTCAATTATGACTATATCTGCAGTCTGCTTCTGCTTGCTGTTTTCAAAACGAAGTTTGTTTTTAGAGGTGACAATTGACTAATTCCGTAATTACTGCAAAGACATATGTGGAATGTCCCGGAAGAAATTTCTTCCAATATTTAAGGTTTAATCAGCCAAGGTATATTTTATAAGCAGTAAAACAACTTGGTCAAAGGGTGGGCATCCGCAACCCATTGGCAAACAAAAAGACTCCATCTGGAATGGGTGAAGAACAATCATTTTAAAAATTTGGGAAAATACTCTTGTAGCTTCTCAAAACATGTTCATCTTCATTCCCAGCCCAAAACAAAAACAACAACAACAAAAGGAAAACAAAAAGGAAACACATCACTGTTAGTCTCCAGGAAACGTAATCGAATTTGGTGTGGTGATAAAATTTTCAGGTTCTTCTAAAGGTTTGGTCCTGTGTGAGTCTAACTGCAGAACGCACTTCAGCTACGCTGTAAGTAGGGTGATCGAGTGACAGAAAGGGAATGACACACTCATTCTAAACAGCCTCTTCCCAGATGAGATCTGCGTGAACAACATTGAGCAAAACGCCCTTCGTCCCAGACGAGTCACCAGTAGGGATCTGCGTTAGCCCCCGGCAAGTTCGCGCTTTGAGGGGAGCAAATCTTCCAGCCAAAACGCTGTACAATTCAAGTGTTCCGTCAAAAGATGCTTTTGGATGTGCCGCCCCAAAGGACAATTAAAATAATCTCATCGTGCGGGGCAGTGAATAAACATAAGCAGAAGACTAAAACTTGTCAAAAGGCTAACCCGTGATTGGTGAGCCAAGCAGAAGCTACGAGATATTATTTTATTAAGATACGATTCCTTCTATTTTACTTATGCCCAGATGGATGGAATTTTTCGTTCCTTTGGTAAAACGTAATCCAGGGATAGTAGATCCTTTTTTCCTTTCTTTCCAATTTCAATTCTCAAAGGTTAAAAAGTGAGCTTGGAGTGGAGACCCTAGTGTTCAATATCCTTCAATATTTAAATGCTTAAAGTAGATTTGACAAACAGCGGGAAGTAGCAGAATGCTTAAGAGTTCAGAGGTTTTTTTAAAAAAAAACAAACAAAACACGTTTTCCCTAGTGGGTTCTATAGAGGTGCTTTCATTTCAGCGCTCAGTCCAGAGCTCCAACTACCGGGATGCCTGTGGTCCCCTCTCTCTAACCACCTCATTCCTTCCGCAGCTTTTCTCAATTTGGAAAATTTGGAGGGAACTTTCTCTTCTTTCAGACCCCCAGGACACACACTCCCGGGGTGGTGACCTGAAGAGTCTTCCTACGCTCCGTATTTCCTCTTCCAAAGAGGAGGCAACTCCCCAGGGGCAGGCTTCACACCTTCCCACCCTGTATGTGTGCGCGTGAGGAACCGCCTGCTTTTCCTGCGGGGTGGACAGAATTTCCAACCACCCACGAGCTGCACCCTCTTTCCGCAAAACTCCTGAGCCCAGTTTTTTTTTTTTTTCTTCATAAACGTGTTTACCTCTCCCACCCCAGCTTCCGAAGTTCCACAATGGAGTCTGGGCTCCGTCGGCCCGAGGGCTGCTCTTGCTGGAAAGGTAGGAAAGAGTCCACGAGTTCCGGGCTCTGGGGAAGCCGAGGGGCGGGTAGCGCCTCTGCAGGCTCCAGGCCCCGCGGCCGCACGGGGCAGGTGCGCGCGTCGGGCCGGGAGCGAGCCCGAGGCTGAGATCCGCGCGGCACTGCACGCAGGGCTCCCCGGGCCACCTCCGCATCGGCCTCGGGCGCGACCTTGAGTTTCCCCAGGCTCGGCCCGCGCGAGCCCCTTGCTCACGCCTGCGTCTTGAGCGCACGCATTGTGGGGGCCCACCCAGGAGCAGCCTCACCGGCCGGACTCCCCCAGGGACAACGCTCCGCTGGAAAGATAGGCCACCCGGCCCACGGCGAGCTGTGGGGTCCGGGTGTGTGGAGAGGGAAGTCCTGGGAGCCTCCGGCGGCCCAGCTGCTCCCGGGGAATCTGAATCTCTGCCGCAGCCGTCCCACTCCCTCCGCGCCCCCCGGGAGCTGCGCCGCGGCTTCACTCTGACATTTCCGCGGACACGGTCATCTGCTGCCCTCGCTCTGGGTTCTGGGTTTTCGACGCCAAGGACGCTTCCAGGGAAATGGCTAACAGACTGACGAGAGGCGCGCGAGCAGTGGCTGCTCCAACCCGAACTGCCGAACGTTTACGCCCCCGGAGGACGGGGTGAAGGCCGGAGAGAGGAAACACAGAGTTGGTGGAGGAGGGGTCCGGCCGAGTAGGCCCCTCTCCCCTCCCCGCCCTGGCCCACCCAGGAGGCTCTGCCAGTTAAGCGGCGAGCAGGTGTCAGACAACAGGCTTCTTGCGGTTGATTCCGAATCTCTCCCACTCCGACCGCGCACTGCGGTTATCCCAAAAATGTTTACCCTTTAAGACACAAGTTATGGTAACCCCATCTTTTTCTCCAGGGATTTCAGCTGCCATTATCTCTGAGGATTGCCTCCCTTTTCCCCAGCCTTCCTCAGCCTCTTTAGGGCGGGGACCTTTTGCATTTGAACTTCCCGCACGGTCTGCCGCTTTTCCTAGATCCCGGAGGAGCTAGGAGCCCAGCTATTTTCTGGGCGTGTGTGCTGCAGGCCAGGAGTAGTGAGGAGGCCCGCGAAAACCTAGAGGAGGATCGCGGGCACTGGTCTCAGAACTGAGGGTGTGGAACAGGGACCAAAAGACTAAGAATTTTATCTTTTAAGAAAGTTGTTCCAGTCGGCTCTCTACCCTGGGACGGGATGGGAAAGCGCAGCCGCGGGCGAGCTCCGCGGTCTGCGGGAAGAGCCGCAGCGCCCCCTGGAGGCAAGTGCCGAGCACTACCCGGCGCAGGCGCCGGGGGCGGTCACAGGCAGCCGGCTGCGGGGTGTGAGTGCGTAGCCATCCAGCTACCCCGCGGGCGGCAGGATTCCTTTCACCTCGACCTGGGCCCCTTTGCTGCGGCTGTAGAGTCCTGTGCGCTGCAGGGTCGCTGGAGAGAAGGCCTTGGCTTGCTGTCAGGGCCAACAAGCCCTTCTACCGCCACGGTTGGGGCCTTGATGAGCGCCCCACGCGATGGCCCCCCAGCGACTTCTCGCCTGGCGGAATTTCCTAAGATGAGTTTTCGGACTCACGCGCTGCTCCGGGAGACTCTGACTTTCGCAGGACCGGGAAAGACCCCAGTTCTGACCCCAGCGCAGGGAGTTTGAGGGCGGTAACGCGCTCATTGGCTCAGACTCCAGCAGATTCCAAGGCCTCGGACCCTGTCCCCGTGAGAGAGGCAAGAGAGGTTTCTTTGGGGGCCGTATTAGGAAAGGCCGACCCACTCCCCACTACTTATGCGTCCTCCTACCCCATCCTTTGAAGCCCTGTCAGGAATGGCTCTCCTGGACCGGCCGTGCTCTCCTTACGCCCGAGAGCGGGAAGAGGCGTGTGGCGAGGCGCCCGGATGGCGCGCGAGCCTTGTCGGGGAGGGGCGGTGGGGGGGACCCGAGGACCCTCGCCGCTTCCAGGCCTTCAATCCCAGGGCCCGGCCGCCTCCTGAAGGGGCCCAGGCGGGTCAGCCTCAGGCACCAGAGGCCGGCCCAGCCTCGCGGGGCTCTTCCCTGCGGGCAGGAGGGTGAGGGGTGCGTCCTGGGCTCGCTGGCGCTCTCCCGCTGCCTGTGCGCCGCTCAGCTTCGCTGGGCTGGAGGCCGCAGCGCCCTTCCAGCCAACAGCTTGCGTGGCACCGAGTCACCGGCAAGGGGGGAGCTGCCTGCGAAGGCCTTAGACCGGGTCGGAAGGTTAGCCGCGGGGCCACAGCAGGGGTGGGCAAGCAGAGGGGCAGACCCTCCCGGAAGCGTGGGTCCTGTCGGTGTTTGGTTTTCCCGTGGGCCGAAGCAGCAAGGCCCAGCGACAAGTCCAGGCCGCCCTGCGATCCGTCCGCCCCTCTAGAGTAGCGCGAAGTTGCGAAGGCCCTGGCGCTCGAGAACTGCTCCGCGTCTCCAGGCTGCGCGGAGTCCGCAGAGGTGTCGCGGCCGGGGGCGGGGGGCAGGAGCGGGCAGCAGCGCGTGCTGGCACCGGCACGTGCTGGGCGCGAGCGGAGCTGGCGGCCCCGAGGCGGGCGCCTGCATCCGAGGGCATGGGCTTAGGCTCCCGGGATGCGCGGGGACAGGGTGCTCTCCGCTCTGGGATTCAGCCCCCGC